>CAEFZP010002336.1:40000-102500 GCA_903064625.1 Mallotus villosus | reverse complement strand
CGCGTCAGGTGACGTTCTCCCCGGCTACCTTGACCTATCAGGACAATCCAATACGTTTCAAAGTTATGCACAACTAAATGTCACCTCCTTTATAGACGGCGACCGGGTGTTCTGTTACAAATCCGACACCGGGAATATTCAGTTCGGTCCATCGGTGCCAGGGCAGGACTGACCGGGAGTGAGCTAACCGAAGAATTAGCAGTCCGATAATTGGACGTTCTGTCAGAGGTGGTGACAAGCTGAAAGGCTGCTGCTGTCGGAGGCTGATTCATCGCGTCGTCCTGGTTCACACCGCCCCCCGACACCAAACTTCATTCGTTAATTAGAACTCTACTACTCCCTCCGCCCCCGCTAACGGTTTTCTCGCCCTCTCTCTCTCTCTCTCATCTCTTCCTTACTCTTACGTGTCCTTTCATTTCTTCCGTCTCTTTACTTGTCTCATCTTCGCATTCTTTCTAAATGTAGCATATATTTCTTAAACTGTTTTCGTTCTATATTCCCCTCCCCCCCCCCACCCTCTTTCCCCACCCTCTTCCACCCTTGCAGTGTGACCGGCTGCGTGGCTGCGGTGACAATGCAGCATTATGGAAATAAATTGTTCCATTAGGCGCATTGTACTCTGTCGTCAGGGCGACCACAGAGGGTTATTAATGGCCCGGTCCTCCGCTTTGATTAGGACCGAAGATTTATGAAGAAACTAAGGCACGAGTGGCATGTCACCCTTCTGCACACAAACACACACACAAAGACACACTTAAAGACACACACACACACAGGAGTCATCTTGGTGAAGGTCACTAGAGCAGGAGATGTTTTGCATGATCATTCGTCTATTTTTTTCTATCCACCCCTCTCTCTCTCTCTCTCTCTGTCTCTCTCTCTCTCTATGTCACACCCGCACATAATATTAACTCATCATGGCTAAAACAAAGGCCTTAACCTCTCAGCCCTCATACTACAGCAATACAACATCAAAGCCAGAGACTCTATAATGAATACCAACACATGTCTGGAGGCTAAAGACAGTGTGTGTGTGTGGTGGTGTGTGTGAGACAAAGAGAGAGAGAGAGAGTGAGAGGGAGAGAGAGAGGAGAGGAGAGGAGAGAGGAGAGAGGAGGGGAGAGAGATAGGAGAGAGAGGAGAGGAGAGAGGAGAGGAGAGAGAAAGGAGGAGAGAGGAGAGAGAGAGAGGAGAGGGAGGAGAGAGGAGAGAGGAGAGAGAGGAGAGAGAGAGGAGGAGAGGAGAGGAGAGAGAGAGAGAGGAGAGAGAGAGAGAGAGGAGAGAGAGAGGGAGAGAGAGAGGAGGAGAGAGAGAGGAGAGAGAGAGAGAGAGAGAGAGAGAGGAGAGAAGAGGAGGAGAGGAGAGGAGAGGAGAGGAGGAGGAGAGGAGAGGAGAGGAGAGGAGAGGAGAGGAGAGGAGAGGAGAGGGAGAGGAGAGGAGAGGAGAGGAGAGGAGAGGAGAGGAGAGGAGAGGAGAGAGAGAGAGCGAGAGAGAGAGAGAGAGAGAGAGAGAGAGGGGCTGCTGGCAGATGTAGCCACTCCAAGCTAATGGAGATGCTAGTTTCAATTTTACATTCAGTCACCAGATGTCACAGTACTGGGCCTAGCTCGTTAACGCCTTTGACCAATCAGAGACTTAACGAGCACTCGTTAGGATCTCTTTCAATTACAGTGTTACAGGATGACCCCTAGTGGACCAGGTAAACTGTAAAGTGTGTGTGTATTTGCATGTGTGGTCCTGTGTTGACCACACAGCTTCATAGTAGGATTCCCCACACGAGTGAATATGTGACTAAAATGAAAATGGCTTTGTTTGTGTTAACATTTTGAAACGTGTGTGTGTGACTACTTTTGTGATTCTTACGAGGACAGGCATGTTATTTGTGTGTGTGTGTGGCGGGGGGGCGGGCAGTGGAGAAGCACAGAGGCAGCAAACAGGCGGTGCATTTGTGTGTGTGTTTTTCCCCCCCGGCAGGTCCCATTTATCAGTCCAGTTAACCCCTGGCAGCAGGTTGTAATGTGAAGCAGGGGACCAGGCCGAGAGGCAGCCACTCGCTCTAATTAAACCCACAGATGCAGCCCCTCCCTGGGCCCCGGGAGGCTGAGAGTCCCCCCTCTCCTGGATCCCCCTCTTCTGCTGTGTCGACCCACACGGCAAGGTGGGAGGGAGGCTGAGGGGGGGGGGTGGATCTCAGAGCCATTACCTTCTCCTTAGGGGTCTGGGGACATCTCGGAGGAAGGAGGGAAGGACAGAGAAAGACAGAGAAGAAAGAAAGAAAGAGAAGAAGAAAGAGAAGAAGAAAGAGAAGAAGAAAGAGAAGAAGAAAGAAGAAGAAGAAAGAGAAAAAGAAAGAAAGATTATAAATTCGACATCATGTCTTTTATGTTCCTAATTGTCATTTGTTGGTGATTGAAATTTCACAATCACACAATCTAAAGTTCAAAACAGTCTATAAAAGGAACAGTGAAGAGTACTTCATCTACATGTGTACTTTGACCAACAGAACAGTAACACCTCAGATTCATCTAGAAGAAAAGGAATCCCTCTGACCTCGGGAAAAGCTCAACCCAACTAACCACACTCACCTGACAGCGATTCATGTTCAAAACGCAAACACAAACTAATCTTATTGACTTAGCGCCAAGCGTCCGTCCTAATTGAAATGTGATGGTGTTCTTTACCCTCTCCAACAACTTCAGAGTATTTGCCAAGACCTTAACCTCCCCTGGCCCAAGTTCTCTCCAAGAGAGTGATGGAGTGAGCTGACTTTGACTCTGGCGTACATGTCCTCCCCTCCACCTGCTAACGCCCGCCATGAATGCGAGCCTTGTTCCAGTCGACGGTGCCTTCTGAGAGTATTTAACTTGGTGCCGTGCCACGGCGTCGGGATGGTCGGGGGGGGATCTCCGGGTTCAAAGGCAGCTTGAACAGCCTGGGCGATCCATCTGTGTGACAGCGTGGAGGGAGGAGGTCTCTGGGAGGAGGCCTCTGGGGGCGGTGCGTCTCCCAAAAGTCTTCTCAAAAGTCCAGCCTCTCGCAGATGTTGTGCAGTTTTTACGGGAAAAACTCAACTGTACTCCATAACTCATGTTCCAATAATCAGTTAGGAACTCTCTTTTCCTCTCTCTACATTTCACTAAGCTGTCTGTGTGTATTTGAGTGTGTGTGTGTGTGTGAACACTATATATATATTTATGCATGCAGAGAGCCACACGTCAACATCTCATTTATGTAATGGCTACACATTTATCGCAGCGAAAATGTGATTGACAGGTGGAAATTACATCACTAACATTTCAATGCCCATCCCGCTTCACTCTAAGTAATATGTCCAGAGTGATGTTTTCTCGAGAGAGTGTTTCTCTCTCATCTACCACATCTTCTCACCATCCCCATCCCCTCTCTCTCAAACACACACCTGTGCTCTCTCTGATATCCCCCCCGCCTCCCGCGTCTCTCTACCCACGTCCCCTCCATATTCTCTTTCCTTCGCTTTTTACTGTCCCAGCAACCTTACGGTGTCACTGCACTATCCAATTGGCATAATTGAGCCAGGTCAGGTGATACGGGGACCCATAACAATCGATAGAGGTGAAATAAAAAACAGCTCTCTGTTATTACCTCAGTCCTCTGCAGCGTCAATCTCACACACACACACACACACACACACACACACACACACACACACACACACACACACACACACACACACACACACAACACACACACAAGTTAAGGATACGCAAATGGATAGTTTACATGTTTTCTAATACGAATGCGTACATGTAAAACACATTCTGTCCAGTTATTCCAGTAAAACAAACACATACACACACACGCACTCACAATCAAATAGGTACTTAACATGCAATGTTTCAGACATAAAACTTTAAAAGTATGGAGACACATACCAACACATTCTGTCACTCTCACACACACACACACACATACACACACACACACACACACAGGTACCTGTCATACCTGTGCTAAGCAGGCCCAGAGTGGACGTTGCCAGCTGTGCTGAAGTGATGACAGGCTGTAAGAGAGAGGGAGAAGCTGGTCAGCAGTATGAGGATGGAGACAGATGAGTCGAGTCTGACAGCCTGCCACTCTCCCCCCCCACACACCGGACCATCTCATCAGCATGACACAGCTGTCACAGCACTATTTCAGGAAAATTAAACAGCCTTACGGTAAAAACAGCATGCACGGGCGGGGCATGGGGAAAGTGTGTGTGTGTGTGGTGTGTGGTGTGTGGTGTGTGTGTGGTGTGTGTGTGTGTGTGTGGTGTGGTGTGTGGTGTGTGTGGTGTGTGGTGTGTGTGGTGTGGTGTGTGTGGTGTGTGTGTGGTGGTGTGTGGTGTGTGTGTGGGTGTGTGTGTGGTGTGTGTGTGTGGTGTGTGTGTGTGTGTGTGTGTGGTGTGTGTGTGGTGTGTGTGTGGTGTGTGTGTGTGTGGTGTGGTGTGTGTGGTGTGTGTGTGGTGTGGTGTGTGTGTGTGGTGTGTGGTGTGGTGTGTGTGTGGTGTGGTGTGGTGTGGTGTGTGTGTGGTGTGTGTGTGGTGTGGTGTGTGGTGTGTGTGTGTGGTGTGTGTGGTGTGTGTGTGGTGTGTGTGTGTGTGGTGTGTGTGTGGTGTGTGTGGTGTGTGGTGTGTGTGGTGTGTGTGTGGTGTGTGTGTGGTGTGTGTGTGGTGTGTGTGTGGTGTGGTGTGTGTGTGTGTGGTGGTGTGTGGTGTGTGTGTGGTGTGTGTGTGTGGTGTGTGTGTGGTGATGTGTGTGGTGTGTGTGTGATGTGGTGTGTGTGTGGTGTGTGTGTGGTGTGTGTGTGTGGTGTGTGTGTGGTGTTTGTGTGGTGTTTGTGTGGTGTGTGTGTGTGGTGTTTGTGTGGTGTGTGTGTGGTGTGTGTGTGGTGTGTGTGGTGTGTGTGTGTGTGTTAAGGTATGTGGTTGGAAGCGTATGCACATGCATCACCGGTGTTGTTCGTGAGTGACTTGCAAGCATCTGCAGCCGCTGTAAAAGCTTGTTTTGACAGTATAGCCACAACTTTCTGCTTTGGCACAGGACAGGTATTAGTTTTTTGCAGGCGTGTGCGTACAAGTGTGTGTCAGACAGAGCACCTGCCTAACAGCCTGAGCTGCACAGATGGACACACTCACCCCCACCCCCCACCCCTCCGACACCCCCTCCTCTCCTCCCCCCTCCCCTCTTTGCCTAAGCACCATCTACTTCCTTTGACATGGTAATAGCTCCAAATTGATGAAGACATTTCACTCATTCAACGACAAGACCCTGACAAGCTACGCAAACACTCCCCCTCCCGCCCCCTCGTCCATCAATCACCAGGCTCCGCCCCCTTGCCTGCTGCCTGTGGATCCCAGCGCGACGCTGTTTAATCAGCTAATTGGCTCTCCCTCCTCGGTCGCCCCTAACGACTGCGGCAATGCTGGATTATCTCGTCATCCCGTTTTCCTAATCTGCGTTAATGGTCTGCTCATCCACCAATTAACTCCTACTCCCCTGGGAGTAGGACAGTGGTGCGCTGCCGTCTTGAGAACCTAGATCGTCTCGTGAAACGCAATCCGAGGATGGTGTCGCGTCACGTGAAACTCCTAGAAAGCGGCTGTGATCTAAAGGTTCTGCTAAATTCGTCACAAGAGCTCGCATAAGCACATTTCAGTGGGGAACTTGTCACAAGCTCCGAAGGGCCACATACTGTATAGGTCCCCCAAAAGAACTATAGGCTACTGCACATCCCTTCTGAATAATCATAAACACAAACTACCAGGTAGGGTGAATTCGGGTATAGGGGGTCAGATGGCTGAGCGGTTAGGGAGTGGGCTATTAATCAGCAGGTTGTTGGTTCGATTCCTGGCCATGCCATATGACGTTGTGTCCTTGGACAAGGCACTTCACCCTACTTGCCTCAGGGAGAATGTCTCTGTACTTACTGTAAGTCGCTCTGGATAAGAGCGTCTGCTAAATGACTAAATGTAAATGTAAGGGGACATTGGGAAATGTGGGACACCTAAACGAAAGCATTTTCTTCCCTGCTATATGACAATGTCTGGTCCACAGAACTTTGACTATAGGTTTAGCATGGATGTCATGTGACTAAAATCACAACACGTGATTGGTGTGGTGTCACAGAAAGAAAGGGTCAGGTCACTATAGTCTGCAAAAAAATGCACCTTGCTTTACTCCCTGTGTGCTCGTGCGTGTTCGCGCGCGGACGTTCGCCCTCTTTGCCCGTTTATGCCACTTTTCTGCCTCGTTCAGCACATTACGTGCCGCCGGTAAAAGAGTTGTGATGCCTTTAAAAGCATCAATAACACCCAACCTGTTTTGACCCTGTGACAAATAAAAAACTATCGACCACCCCCCGCTTCCCCCACCTCCACCTCCACCTCCCCTCCACCTCCCCTCCCCGAAAGAGACTTATTGTTGCGCCCCACTCTCATCTAATCACTTTGCACACCAGCCAAGAGCCTAAATAAAGAAAAGATAAATAAAAAAGTCCGTGTGCCAACGTGTTGCTCTCACCTTTGCAGATGAAATTACCCGAAAAGCTGTTACAAATCAATATAATCAATGCAATCAGCTAACTGACATAGGCAATCTCCTGCCAGTCAGTAAAATACCCCCGGTGGAGATCTTTCAATCTCCAGCACCGTAATTGCCCCCCGAGGGCAACGTTACCGCGTAGCATTTTGTATACTTAATTAAATTAGCGTTCGTAGCGGACAGGGTAGGTTGCCAGGTTTCACGGAGAAGGTGTTGGCCTTCCGCCAGTAATTAAGGCAATACCTTTCTTGATTACGCCAATCCCCTTTAATGAACTCATTATGCATTTTAACCCAAACAGTCCCCCGGAATTAATGAGCAGGCAAAGAGCAACTCTTTGAAAAAAAAATAAAAAAATAAAACTCCTAGGTGATAAGTGGCGATCATAATTCAACCACTCAACGGGGCGAATGTAATGTTAGTGAATGTCGTTTTTTTTCTCCTGTTGTGGCACGCGGACCCACTGGGTTTCAAATGCCTCTGAGTGTTCCGAATCCTGAACGTTGTTTTAAAAGGAAACCGTCTGAAAGAAATATCTCCGTGTGTCTTTAAACTAATCACGCGTATGTACCGGGGAGTCATCTGATTTCATTGATGACCAAATTAATTTTGTGTTCGTTTTTTAAATGTTAAATCTGCTATGAAAGCTTATCATTTATCTTACTAAACTGATGAATGCACACACACGCAGGTAATGATTTAGAGAGACCTGGGAGCAGTGCGGGGTGGGGGCAGCTTCAAACTGACCCATAATGCTCGGCTAATTAAATAATTCACTAATTGATTCACCGCCAAATCAATAAAGCGACCCCAATGGTTTATGATGTGAGAGCCAGTGAGTGGCCGAGTTATTACCTTACGGCAGTTGGCATACACAAGGAAATACACCTACAGCAAGCAAACACACACCAATTAACTGCTAAAAATCCTAAAATTCCAACCCATTCCCCACCAACACACACACACACACACTTCTGATAGCCCATCTCCTTTACTGACTGACGATTGGAAAACAGGGGAATTGGGTGTTAAAATGGCAGCCTGCATTGCTGTGACCTTGCGCTTGTATAGCATGACATCATTTCAGCCCCTCGCAGCCACATGATGAACATAAAGGTGGGGAGACGACAGGGAGTGTGTGGTGTGTGTGGTGTGTAAGTGTGTGTGTTAAGTGTGTGTGTGTGAGACTAGAGTGAGGGCTAAACCCATAAACATAGTGTCTGCATAATGAATTTGCTCTCAGGGGAGTCTGGGACATGGGTGGGCCTGAAGTAGGAGGTTGTAGTTGGAGAAAACGTTAATTAAAGCATAATGAATCCCTATATTGTAGTGTGTGTGTGTGCGTGGAGGGTGGGGTGGCACTGTCTGTGTGTGTGTGTGTGTGTGTATAAAGCATACCAGTGTGTGTTTGATTCGCCCCTTCTAAGTATAGTACGTTCTGTTTATGATCGCCACGGCGACGGCGTGTGCGTGCGTGCTAAGGTTGGGGTCGCCTGAGATTGATTAGGACAAAGAGTGAGGTATGATATCAGTTAACCTCCAAGACCCCGGCAGCAGTAAATACATCCACCTCAACAGTGTCTGATAATTGTTTTGTGTATTCTAGACTAGACTACACACACCACACACCACAGACACACACACACATACACACACAGATGGGATGAGTGGGAGGAAAGAATCGTTAGACTGAGTTGCTGGCGCCACCTTGTGGACAAAGCCGGTATGATTCACTTCCTCCTAAATCAGGTTAACAACCTCAGAAATAATTCGCAAACATGGCAGGAATCTTGGGAATGTGGTATTTATTTATAAATAGTTTGGTGATATAGTGGTGTGATGCAGTTAGCTTCATGTTGACAGGAAGCTGGTCTTTACAGTCATCACTACAAGTCGGCAAATAATGCTAGAAGCAAAGTCATCCAAATGGCCCAAAATGGTTTCCTTCCTGAAGAGTCATTCTGTTCTGGGCTATTTGACATGAGCAGTGATATGTGATATGTGTCAGTTATTAATCATCCTTTTAATAAACAAGCAAATACCCTTTTTAAGTGAAAAACCAAAGACAGGTTTAACAAGCCATTTGCAGTCTTGCAACAGTCAACCGTTTCCAATAGAACACGTTCAAATAAACACCAAATCAAGATTACTTTCATATAACTCAAATCTGAACCGGGCAGGGGAAAATCAATAATAAACGCATACTCATGTAACTGACACAAAAGAAACAGCTTGTCTGATCAACAATCAATCCTGATAACAGTTCACAAAACTACCTGGGGTCTCAAAAAGGGCGATGTGTTTCCCTTTCCATGGTAACCGCTTGGAATCACAATCGTGGCTCGACTGTAAATGTTCAACAACAACAATCATCTTACAGCTGGTCCCAAGCGATCCCTCCGTTCAAGCTGCGCGCGACGTGTTTCTATGACGACTCACAGCGAGCCGATTCGGAGCAGACGTGTTTGACGCGACAATCCCTTCCTTTCAGAGCAGCATCTGGCCGTGGCGTTTGACAGGCGAGCGGTTGGTGATGATGGGTGGTCGCGCCTCACTGTGTTCTACACTGCAGCATTTGGGTTGTGGGCGGGGTGAGGGCAGGGGGTTGAGGGGGCGAGGGGGGGACCCCTGAGCCGGCCAAAACAGAGGCGTCTTGGTGGGATGGTAGCAGGGACGAGCCCAGAGTAGCCTAGTTCAAACTTAAGGACTGTCCAAACTATGAGGGGGTTAGGAGGTGTCTAAGCATCGCCCTGGGCAACCCTGCTACCGGGGCGTACGCAGACGTGTCGGGAAAAGAACAGATTTGAGCAAAGACGGAGGACGCTCCACTCTGCCTTCTCAAGCCAGTCGTGGTTCCATCATCGTTTTGCTTTAACCCATCAGACTCCTAGAGATCTGCTACACACACACACACAGAGGTAGAGCCGACAAACACCAGGTTGTAAATGAGCGATGTGTTCTTAACTGATGTACCTGGTTTAATAAATAGAAGAACCAGCAGCAGACCAGGGGGACAGAGGGGTCCGGGCCCTGTTCTTGGTCAGGTGCGGTGCAGCAGAGGGCTAAACTTGAGGCACCTACGACATACTCAAACATTCCTCCAATGACATTCAAGAGGCAATTCACCCCTGATCCAATCAGTTAGTTTTTTTCCCTCCTCGCAAACAAAGCAGCCGCCAAATCCCACTTTTCTCCGTCAGCGCCGCCTGTAGTGTAGCGTTAGACCATGTTGGTCTGGGTGGTGGCGCTGCAGGCCAGGAGGTCGCGGACCTGGTCCAGAACCCAGTTGATGTCGGGTCTCTCCTGGGGGTTGGAGACCAGGATGGAGCTCAGCAGCATCTGCAGACTCTCGGAGTAACTGGAAATACAAAAACAAAATTGTTATAAAGTTCTGCGTTACGAAAGAGCGCAGTTTGGAACTTCCTTGGAACCGATATCTACTTGTGTGGCTCTCCCGTGAGAACTTGGTGCTACTTTGAATCTTTGGAAAATCATGGAAATCCCAAAAATGGATGTCTTGGTGGGAAGGTAGGGAGTCAGGTGGCTGAGTGGTTAGGGAATCGAGCTAGTAATCAGAAGGTTGCTGGTTTGATTCCCGGCCATGCAAATTATGTTGTGTCCTTGGGCAAGGCACACTACTTGCCTCGGGGGAAATGTCCCTGTACTTACAGTAAGTCGTTCTGGATAAGAGCGTCTGCTAAATGACTAAAAGTAAATGCTACGAGTAGCATTGAGTGAAATAGTAAATAGCAGCTGCCCGGTGCTACCCCTTCGTCTGACCTGCAAGACTGAGGGATGTGGATGGGATTCTGGACGGCGAGGGCCACACTATCCCCCTTCTGGAAGATCATATCATAGGGTCCCTCCAGCATCATCATACAATACAACACACAACCTAGGGACTGGGAGAGAGGAGGAAGAGAGAGGAGACAAAAAGAGAGTCAGTTTTTGCCCCAAGACGCACTCTTATTGCAGTAGATTTATAATCAGTGAACATCTGCCCTGCCCTCAAAGGTCGCTTATCAATGACATGTTCTAGTTTGACACACCCTCATTTTTGTTATCACTGCACACAGACGTCAAAGAACGAGCTGGCAATTAGTTATTCCATAGGCAAACAGATGCCCAACGTACCATACACATACATTATGTATATGTATAGTATACATAAAGCACACACACACACACGTGATGTCAGGCGTGATGCTTTAGGCTGGCTCACCCAGATGTCGGTGCGTTCGTCGATGACGCAGTGGCTGTCCACGTTGAAGAGCTCCGGAGCCCTGTAAGAGATGGTGCACCTCTGGGCCGCCCAGTCCTACAGAAGCAACACACCCGCGGTGGGAGAGGGGCAGGACCGAGGAGAGACAGAAATGTTTTTATTAAGAAAGAAAGAAGAGCTGTGTGTATGTGTATTTGTGTGTGTGTAATTTACAACCGCTCGGTGGGCCTGTTGCCGAGGTCTTGGCTGCGTTGCCGTGAGAGAAGGCTTTGGTCTCACCTGAACAGTCATGGCTTCTCTGGTCCCCCGGACCTCTATCCTGGATCGGTTCATGGAGCCCAGGTCCATCAGCAGGGGCCGGTCCTCCTCTTCAAGGAGAACGTTGGTGGGCTTCAGGTCCCTGGAATACAGAGAGGCCGAAGACTTAGTCAGATGTGCCTGGGTGTGGTGAAAGGAGACGCCTTTGATAAGCCTCGGTCATGCATGGCCTTGAGGCTTGTACCTGTGTGCGTAGCCTCGGTCATGCATGGCCTTGAGGACTGTACCTGTGTGCGTAGCCTCGGTCATGCATGGCCTTGAGGACTGTACCTGTGTGCATAGCCTCGGTCATGCATGGCCTTGAGGCCTGTACCTGTGTGCGTAGCCTCGGTCATGCATGGCCTTGAGGACTGTACCTGTGTGCGTAGCCTCGGTCATGCATGGCCTTGAGGACTGTACCTGTGTGCGTAGCCTCGGTCATGCATGGCCTTGATTCCTGTACCTGTGTGCGTAGCCTCTGTCATGCATGGCCTTGAGGACTGTACCTGTGTGCGTAGCCTCGGTCATGCATGGCCTTGAGGACTGTACCTGTGTGCATAGCCTCGGTCATGCATGGCCTTGAGGACTGTACCTGTGTGCGTAGCCTCGGTCATGCATGGCCTTGATTCCTGTACCTGTGTGAGTAGCCTCGGTCATGCATGGCCTTGAGGACTGTACCTGTGTGCGTAGCCTCGGTCATGCATGGCCTTGAGGACTGTACCTGTGTGCGTAGCCTCGGTCATGCATGGCCTTGAGGACTGTACCTGTGTGCATAGCCTCGGTCATGCATGGCCTTGAGGCCTGTACCTGTGTGCGTAGCCTCGGTCATGCATGGCCTTGAGGACTGTACCTGTGTGCGTAGCCTCGGTCATGCATGGCCTTGATTCCTGTACCTGTGTGCGTAGCCTCGGTCATGCATGGCCTTGAGGCCCATACAGATGCCCTGCAGGATACGAAGGACCCGTCTCTCTGCCATCACGCTGCTCTTGTCTCTCAGCTTCTCCAGCACAGACCACAGGCTACCTTTCTGCATGACACACACACACACACACACACAGAGGAATATATGAAGCACGTATTTCCCATTCTGTGTCAGTTTCAAGTAGAAAGTGTGTGTGTATGATAGTGTGTGCCTGTGTGAGAGTGTGTGTGAGAGAGAGCGTGTGTGTATGTGAGCATGTGTTTTGAGCGTGTGTATGTGTGTGCATGTGTGTAAGAGCATGTGTGTGATAGTGTATGTGTGAGTGCTTGTGTGTGTGAGAGCGTGTGTGTGTGTGTGTATGTGTGTGAGAGCATGTGTGTGATAGTGTATGTGTGAGAGTGTGTGTGTGTGTGTGTGTGTTTGAGAGCATGTGTTTGAGAGCATGTGTGTGTGAGAGCATGTGTGTGTGTGTGTTTGTTGACTGACGCTGATGTACGGTAGCAGTAGCATGTGTGTGTGTGTGTGTGTTGACTGACGCTGATGTACGGTAGCAGTAGCATGTGTGTGTGTGTGTGTTGACTGACGCTGATGTACGGTAGCAGTAGCATGTGTGTGTGTGTGTGTTGACTGACGCTGATGTACGGTAGCATGTGTGTGTGTGTGTTGACTGACGTGATGTACGGTAGCATGTGTGTGTGTGTGTGTTGACTGACTTGGATGTACGGTAGCAGTAGCCAGGCCTCGCTCTTCCCTCCTCTCTCCACGAAGGTGCTTCCTGTCAGAGACAGGATGTTGGGGTGGTTGAACAGGCGGTGCATGTCCACCTCCGTCTGAGCCTCCTGACGTCCTTCACGGTCGTGACAGAGGATCCGTTTCAGGGCGTAGAAGTGGCCATCCTGCACCCCCTCCACCAGGTCCACATAGCTGAACCCTCTGTGGTGGAGGTGGGGGGGTAGGGAGTACAAAGGGGAAATATAAGACAGTAACCAGAGGCCACAGATTCCAGTCCCACTAGCAAGATCTAGGGTGAGAGGCCAAGCTTTTAGCGTTAGAACTGTCAACAACTGGAACTCTTTACCAGACACAGTGGTAGAAGCAGATAGTATCAATCAGTCTAAGACTAGGTTAGACAAACACTGGGAGGAGCGCGAGTACGCAGTATGAGCGGGTAAAGACCAGGACACAACAGACTGACGTCTTCTCTCCTGTAGGAAGTATCAAGGTATCAAGGTATAAGGGGGTGTAGGACAAAATGAGTTGTGGGAGTGGGAGTGGTTGTGTCAACGAGTATACAGGAAGTACATTGACATTGGAAGACAGTTTACTCATGAACTAGGCTGCCAAGTCCATCGTTATTTAACATCACAGATATTCCTACCCCTCGTCTAGCTTCTGGATGAAGTAGTATCGCTTGTTGTCGATGGTGAGAGAGCCGCGGGAGCAGATACACAGCGCCTGACCCATCCTCTCTGGTACATGTCTCAACATATACATACACACCTAAAGGGAGAGGGGAATCGAGCATAAAAAGCACTTCTGTGGACTGCACTTTAAGCTAAGCGATGTTTTTGGTGCAACGCGTGAGCTTGCGATTGGGTAAAGGTCGTTGGTCGCATTCATCAACATTAGCTAAATAACCTACCCTAAGTCCCCGTCGCAGCTAACGGGACCGGTTGGCTTTTCCCTCTCTTCGCTAACGTCACATATATTATTAGTGTAACTATTAGCCATTATTAGAGTAACTATAGGTTGTGAGCACCGCACTAGGTTGAGCTGTAACGCTAGCGCCACGTAGTAGAATGTCGCAGCGAATTAAACAGGCACGTACATCTTGGATTGCTACACATACACTAATCTACTCCAATCATAAATGTTAAAATGTTATTTTACTAGTGTGCTGAAATTACCTGGTTTGTCTATATGCGTCTTTCATGCGTCTTCGTTGGGTTTTCCTGTCGCCTCACTTCCGTGTACATGTTGAACGTAATGGTGACGTTACGTACAGACCACGCCCGTTCGACAATTTCAAAAGCGAACACCAACCTTCAGTTTTGATTGGTCGTTTGAGTAAGTAAAATGGCAATTCGGATGGGAATGGTTCAAAGCTTGGTTCAAAGCTTGTACTTCTACGCAGTCTTTAATATGTTTACTGTAACTGTTCTATGACATAACCACTTATTCTAATTCGCCGCATCAGCTCACACATTCAGGTGAAAGGGACAGCATTTTTTTCTCGTCTTCTTACGGGAATCGTCTTAACCCTTTTTGTGAATGCGGACTTCAATGAGACGCTTACTGCAACTTTCACAGCTACACATCCACCCCCCCTCTTCAAAATAAGAGTCTATTAATTTGAGATCACACAACTTTATTTACAAAGGAGGAGTGCCAGTCACCACAGTTTCCTGATGCGTTACAATCATAAAATAAAAACTGCAATTTGACAGCAGAGTAGACACACAACATGGAAATCAAGAGTCCTAAAATCATGCTGGGTTAAAAGAAAAGAAATAAAATATTGTGTAGCTTATCAGTAATGTAAAAGAACTCTCCAAGTTGAAGAAATCACTTCCATTAAGACCGAACACCATGGGGTTGAGATAATCAGGTTGGCCAAAGGAATTTACTTGGCAGTAACTTTAGTGTTGATGACAGTAACTGTCATAAACGTCAAGAAAACTTTCATGGCGACAGCATTTTTCATTAAGGCAAAGAACAATTCATTGGTCAACCTTCTTGGAAAAGATTGTCAGACATGAGAAGTTTCTTTGGTAGAGAAAATATATTGGCTTGAAGCAGGCTCCGATGTTCCTTCCTCCTTCCCTCCCTGCACGGTCATGTAAAGGCAATACCATCTCAATGATGTTCGCCAGTAGAGGACCTATCCCTCCTTTGTTGTTTCCTCCACTCATCCTAATACTCCTCTCCTTCCTCTTCATCCTCAAAGGAGTCGAGACCCCACCTCTTCGTAATCCTTCTCCAGGGCGGCCATGTCTTCTCTGGCCTCGGAGAACTCTCCCTCCTCCATGCCCTCGCCCACGTACCAGTGGACGAAGGCCCGCTTGGCGTACATCAGGTCGAACTTGTGGTCCAGCCTGGCCCAGGCCTCGGCGATGGCGGTGGTGTTGCTCAGCATGCACACGGCCCTCTGGACCTTGGCAAGGTCTCCTCCAGGAACCACGGTGGGGGGCTGGTAGTTGATGCCCACCTTGAAGCCAGTGGGACACCAGTCCACAAACTGGATGCTCCTCTTGGTTTTGATGTTGCCGATGGCCACGTTGACGTCCTTGGGCACAACGTCGCCTCGGTACAGCAGGCAGCAGGCCATGTATTTACCGTGACGGGGGTCGCACTTCACCATCTGGTTGGAAGGCTCGAAGCAGGAGTTGGTGATCTCTGCCACGGACAGCTGCTCGTGATAGGCTTTCTCGGCAGAGATGACCGGGGCGTAGGTGGCCAGGGGGAAGTGGATACGGGGGTAGGGCACCAAGTTGGTCTGGAACTCTGTCAGGTCTACGTTGAGGGCTCCGTCGAAGCGCAGGGAGGCGGTGATGGAGGACACAATCTGGCTGATGAGACGGTTCAGGTTGGTGTAGGAGGGACGTTCAATGTCCAGGTTTCTACGGCAAATGTCGTAGATGGCCTCGTTATCTACCATGAAGGCACAGTCGGAGTGCTCTAGGGTGGTGTGGGTGGTCAGGATGGAGTTGTAGGGCTCCACCACAGCTGTGGACACCTGAGGAGCTGGGTAGATGGCAAACTCAAGCTTTGACTTCTTGCCGAAGTCAACCGACAGACGCTCCATGAGCAAGGGAGGTGAACCCAGAACCGGTTCCCCCTCCAAAGCTGTGGAAAACCAGGAAGCCCTGGAGGCCGGTACACTGATCCGCCTACGGGGGGAGAGAGAGAGAGAGAGGCAGAGAGAGAGGCAGAGAGAGAGAGAGAGAGAGAACACAGGGAGATCAGTGATGTAGGGACACACAATTTCAAACTATATCTGCAGTACGTCAGAACACTCCCAAGACAAGAGGCCCACGTGATCTTTCGGTCGTACCAGTTTGCGGATCCTGTCGAGCACTGAGTCGATGATCTCCTTGCCGATGGTGTAGTGCCCACGGGCGTAGTTGTTGGCAGCGTCCTCCTTCCCAGAGATGAGCTGCTCGGGGTGGAACAGCTGACGATATGTCCCTGTACGCACCTCATCTGGAGAAGGGACAGGAACCGGTTAAGACAGGAACGATTTCACGACTCAAACCGCCAAGTCGCTTTCACAAACATGTGTTCACTTTATATATCAGCGTTGGGCAACGAGGAGTAGTCATCCCTAAATCTGGCTTGCCGTTGTGTAGCAGATCGTTTAAGTGTGCCATCTGCCGTGTACGGGCACTTTGATTTTGGATGAAAGCATTTGTAATGAATAAGATTGTACAAAATCTTTACATGGTTATAATTTCTACTTAATTTATGCTCAACTCACCAATAACTGTGGGCTCCAGGTCCACAAAGATGGCCCTGGGAACGTACTTCCCGGAGCCGGTGTTGCTGAAGAAGGTGGTGAAGGAGTCGTCATGGCCCGCCCACAGGCTTGTCGCTGGGCATCTGACCGTCAGGCTGGATACCATGCTCCAGACAGTAGAGCTCCCAACAGGTGTTGCCCATCTGGACGCCAGCCTGGCCAACATGGACTGAGATACACTCACGCTGAGGAAAGGAGAGGAGGGGAAGGGTTAATCATCTGCAGCTATGAATGTGAGCGAGTGTGTAAACATTTTTATTTATCAATTTACCTATCCCCTATCCACTTCTACTACATTAGACATTAATCTAGGTCAGGTTGTACTATTTCTCTCCCACCTGGCTGGCACTCAATCAAATGTCGGGAACAACTGACAGGTAAGCTCCAGCGTAATGGGCGGGGCTAAACTAAATCAGGTCATGGTGTGCAAACCGAGGGAGGACAGTGTGAGTCATGAGTTTGCATACCCTTGCATTGTGACCAGATTTGTGTGAGCATGTGTAGTGCAACTGTGGCTAACTCATGACAGGATAGTCTTTCCCTTTACGATTTGTTAGTAAAAGAAAGTATACATGTGTAGATGCATACCAATAATAGCGACAACACAATTCTGTTGTTGTCAGCTGAAGAGACAAAAGGTGAATCTGTGAACTTATAAATCAAATATTATACCGAAATAACTAAGGCCCTAACACAGTAGTGAGATAACAAAGATATAAATCTTCCTTTCACAAAGGGGTAAGCAAAACTTTAGCCTCCAAGCCAGTGAATTTCCAGTCCCCACCCCTGCACAAGTATTCCTAGCATGTTGCCGACGAGGGAAAACGTGTTGACGGATGAGTGGAGAGGAGGACAACAAGTTAGGACGCCATTGTGTTCAAAACAAAACGTGTCCGAAGCGGGTCCTCTGTCCACCAGAGAGAGAGAGAGAGAGAGAGAGAGAGAGGCTGAATAACTGCTTTGGCCTATAGACCAAATATTTAGAGTGACTAGTCTTTTTTAAAAGGGGAAGAGGACATGGTGTGGTGTGGGTATTGATGGGCTCATTTAAAATTGTGAGAAGTGCTTGTCTGCACAGTAATGTAAAACTCACACAGCAACACACATGTTTAGACTCATCTAACAAGAGTTATTTCAGTCCTCATGTTTAAGGTGAAGAACCCCCAAGATTACAGATCCAGTCATCAGACCAATCTACAAAGCGGCCATATGTAACTACTTATACTAAAGAACAACCTGTGATTGCTAGACTGTTCTCAATATGACAAATGATCCTCCCTGTCCTCAAACACTGTGCAGTCACACACAGGTGACATTGTTCCAAATCCTCAAACCCGGACACAAGAGAAACAGCTTGTATGGACGTTCGTCCCTGTAGATCAACAGACAGGGAGAGGAGGCAGGTTTGGTAGGCGACACTCGTCAAGGATACAGGGGGGGTGGAGGGGTGCCTAGTTTGGGCAAGGCAGCTAGCCAAGCAGTATGCTATTTTAAAGGGGAGCGTCGATAATTCCTTCCACACACACCCCCCCCCTCTCTGTGTGTACACCAGTTTTAACTGCCCTGTTCCACCCCTGGTCTACATTATGCTTTCACCCAGCAGAGCAGACGTATCATTATTCATGTACGGTTTACTTCATACAAACCCCTCCCTCCGAGTTGCTGCCTACTGCATTCGTGTAATTGCGAAATAATAGTTCACTAATCGTACGACTCTGCTTGTGGCGTTAGAGGCCATCTTTGTTAATGTTCACCAGACGTTGGCATGTATAGCTTCGCCTGTTCTACATTTACAGCCGTTGTGAAAGCAGCCACTTCCTGTGTTTGAAAATTCAGAGTGGCACGTCATTGGCTGCCGAGTGTTCCGATTAGCATAGTCCTTTTCAGATTAAAATAGACCTTTCCAGATTAACATGGGGCTAATTTGTCTACGGACGTCACTTGGCTAGATAAGACCAGTCGTGAGGTTGGTGAACACTCGAGAACCTACTTATAATGCATAGTTTAGTGGGCTAGGAAAGGTAGCCCCCCCTTCCATGTGGCAGGCTTCCTGTGTCCCCGAATGGGCGGTTAGAAAACACAAAAGGGCCCAATGAAAAGCAGACAACCCTACAGGCTGGTGTTCACTTTCACAACTGACTACCAGCAGTCACATTTAAACTAAATGTAAATTAGAGTCAGGGTGTCAAACCAGGCCTTTAGTCATACCAGAATGAGAAAACCAAAAGGGCAAGAGATGTAATACTGAGGAATCTTATGAAAAACGATTTTGCAACTGACTACTGCAAACCGTTTAAAGACCCATATTATCAGAGGGCTAAACAACATGCTTGAACATGAATTTAGGATTATAAAATAAAGCTTTCGCCTCATTGGGGAGAAAGGGAGCCGATATATCCATATGGGAATTCATCCCCCTCCCCCCGCCTTGTGCTTCCCCAAAAAATGTTGATCCTTAAACGTTCGTCATAACCCTAGATTACACACCAAGATTATAACAATTAAGGTTGAAGTGTGCACGTATATATACACTGCCTGCGCAGCGCAGATTTTAATGTGATAAAAGTATAACATGGATGGATTGTGAATGAGTAACGGTAAAGATAATTTTACGTTGGCCACGTGGAAACAAACGCTTCCTCCGACTTGATAACCTCGAACAAAACATGAAAGACGGTGTCCCAAATACCTGTCGACACAGCCTTAATCTACCGTCAATCACTAAACTAGAGCTAAGGGTTTTTATACGGTGGCTCGAGGCCTCGAGGCCCCGTATAAAGAGTGAACAGTAGCAATAGCCACATCACCGATTCAAACCGACAAGAGAGGCAATAAACACGCCCAACCCAACCCGCGCGGTCCCCAAGGCCTATAGGTACCGCTCAATGTGGAAATTCTAATTTGGTAACCATTCAAATCCGTCGAGGCTTTTGCCATCGTGTTATCAGAAATAAAACATAGGCTACGTTTACAGCGTCACGGAAAATAAACCGTTCATTGGAGGAATACCTTGAGTAGTCTACTAAAGAACACTGATTCGTCCCATGCAAGTATTAATCAGCTGCGCCACTCGTTGACGCACTGACTGACGAGACGCAGCGCGCAAAAGTTAAGCGCGGTAGAGGCAAAATGGAGACTTCAATCGTGACGCACCACAGATAGGCGCGAATCATTTCCAACTGACATCGTGTAAAACATGTATTACGTCGCACAATACCATTAAATAGGTAGGCTATCTACAAGTGGACTTGATAAGTGCCTAAAACGCGATCCTGCCCATATTTATTCGACGATATAGTGTGAACTACCAAGTATTAACCTAACTACGATATTTCTCCGATTGTGGATTCCCATGACAATGTTCGAAATGTATTTGAACCTACTCACCATGATTTCTTCTCTGGTTGATTATTCTTCCAAAAATAAGGTAAAAAACGGTACGTTCGTAGTACAAATGCTCACAGTGCACCTATAATGAGGTTTCCGTGAGTATGTCGCAGCAATGCTATGGGGCGATGTGGTTTTATTCAACGCGTAGAGGGTGGTGGAGGTGGAGCTCTCAAGACACACCCCTCACATACATAGGCCGCTAGCCTACGCTGAGCCTTGTAGGCCTACATGAAACGCCGGTTGTAACGGAAATACATTTCGAGCCCTACTTTGTGCAGGGCCTATTCTCTGATTAGCCGCTGAGCTTTGTAGTGATCTGAGTGAAATAGCTTTCGCGACACATATAGAACGATACCGGTGTTGGCTTCATTTAAACCTGAGACAATGTAGCCTATCAATGTGGCATCGTGGCTTATTGAGCTTTATAAAATCTTTATTTGGTTAGCCTATCATCAGCAGATCTGACAAAACATCAGAATATAACTTGATTCTACAGCCTTAACAAATTCACAAATATAGCCTGTGTAGGCTGAATAACGATGTCGGTATAAAATGCTTGTTCACTTTAAATCCACTTCCTGTCAATGGCCGCTTGGTGTCAGCCTTTCCTCGCGTCTGCAGGACAAACGGGGGTTTATAGGCTGTTCCAGGCAGGTAAACATATAAGGAAGCAAATCAGTGATATCAAATCATGTTTTAAATTTAAAGGCATTGAATAGGCCTATATTACAATTTAAACACCACCGAATTTTTTGGTTTTGAATTCACCTCTTTAAAATTAACTATGTTTTCAATGTAAACAATAATAATTCAAGGTTCACAAGGGAAATCTGTTCCCTTGTGTTCTCAGTATAAAAGACTGATAGATGAAACTTGTTATGCATAATGATTACAGTAGCATACATCACCAGCATCACTGTATTGCTTTATAAATGGCCAGACTGTAATATACAGGGGGGAACCACTATCATCAGGCCTCAGGGAAACTGTTTCCCCAGGGAAAAAGTTGGTGGTGTCTAAATTTAAATATTAATTTTAAAATCCAAAACGATAGCTTTTATAAAAAGATTTATAGTGTATTGTAGGGGTATCGTGACGGCTGGGACATAGTGAGAAGTGTCGTTATAGGCAAGGTAGGCAAGTTTTAGCAAACAATTAAAACCAGACACAATTCATAACGATTATTGAGTGGAGGGGCAGAGTGCACGCAGGTGTTGGTCATGTTTATTACAGTATTGCGAAGCCCACAGATGTCGTAATGATTTCATATTACCGTCAAACCGTTGGTGGTTGCTATCAAGATGTTACTTTTGGCAAATATGACAAAAAGTGCTTCTCAATAACATTGCCTACCCTGCCTTTAATGTCCATAGGCTACATATGGGTCTCATATCTCATAGGCTTCAATATCAGTATTGATGTACGTTGGTAGTGTCCATAACATGCCAAATTAGTGCCACTAAATTGCCCATTTGGACTACCAATTACCTGGTATTTTTTGTAGCCTACTTTGGTAAACATTCAAATGTCATGTTTTCTAAGCTAAACAACTTTATGTTACAGTTATTTTGACTGAGGCCCAGAGCTGTATTGTAGTATAATGACTGTAAACTGTCTATAACGAAGTCCTTTGCCTACAGCTTTAACGTCCCAGCTAGATGATGACGTCGGTGGACCTTGCCAGAGAAGAACTGAGCTCTCGAGAACACGAGCAATTTGACGGGATCCGAGCGAATAAACTCCCACGATTCTGGAAAACGGCACGGATAAGGATTTCGCGTTATGAGAGATTATAGTGGAACAAGAGAGATGGGTGGCCGAGGAGGCTCTTGCATGGCGTGTTGCCAAGTTTGCATTTATGCATTTACAGCGTTTCTCATCGTGGCAGAGAGGACAGCGCGTAAGTTCCAATATGATGTATCCAAATAGGCTACATACATGGACGCTCACACCTTGAAGGGGAGGGGATTGCTTGGCTTGTCACAGTTCAGTTGTCATTGCAATAGCCCACTGTTGACTAACTAGTCATCTTGGTAGGCTATCATTGCAAGTCATGTTGTCTTAAGTTTTATGATCATTTGGGAACGTGGGTCTTTGTGCTTGCTCAGCATATTTTCTAATTGTATACCCAGTGTTATGACACCATGCAGCTCCGCAGAATAGCAGGCCTTGGTGCCGTCTTTAACGCATAATGTGGCGCACTGGCGCATTTCATTCCGTATTCGACCGCCGAATTTTGGGGTATCATGAATGGACGGTGGAATGGGGCGTAGCCAAGGCTACACCCGCCAAATGTTGGCACGCACAGATGGTTCATATTACAGGGGACCTGGGGATGCGGGGAGGGGGGAGGAGAGAGTGAGTGAGGGCCGAGTGGAGGACGCTGCAGCGGCGCGCATCACTTGTGCTTTCTGCTAGAGATGTGGAGAAAGCTCTCGAGCCTAAACGGTCTGCATCGACGTCAGAGGCCTACGACCTGTCAGAATTTAAAATATAGGCCTACTCGCTCCTAGAACACGAACCTGAACGAGACAAAAGACACAGCACGCACCCAATTTCGCGACTATGGCTATATCTTGCAGTTAGGGCAGCCATGAAACCATGAATAATAAATAGATCTCCTCTGCGACTGCGTGTGAGTCTGAATAATGTCAATAGTGTGATGCCAAACATTAACAACACCTCATCCTATCTGTTTCCTTCACGTCAATTGGCCCATAAGAGTAATATATAATTTAATAATTTAAACATGGATTGATCTTCCTGTTTTTCTGTCTCTGCCTCCAGTGATCTACTGCTTCGTGTACTACCTGTGGGTGGGGCATAACTACTGCTACGGCCAATGGGCGGGGCTAACTGCTTTGTTCCTCCTCCCTGGGTGGGGCCCTCAGTTGCTTAGCTACCTGTGGTACCTATGTGACGGGCGCATACCCAGGAAGTCCCTCCGCTGGACCCACATCCTGCATCTGGGCATCTTCAAGAGGTATAACCGCCTGGGGTCATGTGATCAGGGGGTCATGTGATCAGGGGGTCAGGTGATCAGGGGGTCAGGTGATCAGGGCGTCGGAGCGTAGCGATCTCAGTGCGACGGCTACATGATTTGAAGCTTGTTTACTGCAGTCGATCGACTTTAAAGTGTGTGTGTGTGTATTGTCTTTGTGTTCTCAGGTTGTGGGAGTGTATGTTTCTTCCTGGGTTTGACTTGTCCTCAGACATCATGCAGCAGGCTGATGTTTCCGCTCTTCGCCTGTTGGAGGCGCTAGTGGTCACCCTGCCGCAGACTGTCCTCCAGACATACGTCCTCATCTGCACAGATGTCGGTCTGTTCTCTCCGGGTATGTGTGTGTGTGCGAGTGTGTTTGACTATACATGAAATGAAATGTTTGGACATGTATAACTCTTTTTACAAGCCGTGTCACAAAGGGGCTTCACATACGCCCATAAAAGGGCATGTAAAACCTCAATGGAATTTACATTTAGTCATTTAGCAGATGCTCTTATCCAGAGAGGATCCTTCAATTTGTGTGTAATTTTGCCCCAAATTGTTTATGCCTTCGTCTCTCATCCCTTCTCTCTCTCTCTCTCTGTCTCTCTCTCTCTCATCTCTCTCTCTCTCCTCTCTCTCTCTCCTCTCCTCTCTCTCTCTCTCTCTCTCTCTCTCTCTCTCTCTCTCTCTCTCTCGCCCACTTTCTTCACCCAGTTCCGGTGTGTTTTGTGGTGTGCCTACTGTCTCTCTCCTGGGCGTTGGTGCTCTATGCCAGAGCCTGTTACCTCATCAGACCCGGACATCTGCCAATGACCCCTGCTGCCATGTCTTGCCGACTGCTCTGGAGGGTCAGTGCACAGTGTGTGTGTCTACGTGTGTGTGTGTGTGTGTGTGTTTGTGAGCAAGGGTGTGTGTGTGAAGGAGCATGTGTGTGTGTACGTGTGTGTGTGTGTGTGTGTGTAAGAGAAAGAGAACGTATGTATGTAAGACAGAGATTTGAAGAGTAACCAGAGAGATAAATCCCTTTTTACCAAGCAGGAAGGGACAAAGAGGGAATGAGATATCAAGAAGACTAGGTCTTACTCCAGAACTACAGAGTATAGAAAGCGAGAAAGCGTTTGAAAGTGTGTTTAACGGGCGTTGTGTTTGTGTGTGCAGGTCAGTATGATCGGAGCTCGGCTAGCCACCCTCATGCTCTTCACACGGTTGTTCCGCTCGTGGGTTTTGGGTGTCATAGGTGAGTGTGAAACCTGTAGAAACATGCTGTTCTTGTTATGCGGTTAAACCTTAATGAGTTTGGTTTGTCTTTTATCATATTTATTCTCTGTCTCTCTCAAACTCCCCCTGCCTCACTCTCTCTCTCCCTCCCTCCCTCTCTCTCTCAATCCCTCCCTTACCCTCTCTCTCCTCCCTCTCGCTCTCTCCCCACTCCTCCCTCCCTCTCCCTCCCTCATTCTCTCAATCCCTCCCTTCCCTCTCTCTCCTCCCTCTCTCTCTCTCTCCCCACTCCTCCCTCCTCTCTCAGGCGTCCACTGGATGGGCGCTACCTTCTGGCTGGTGTCTCAGCAGACTGACATCATCAGAACGGTGCCGCGATGGCGTCTGTTCAACGTGGTCCTGGGAGCCATCCACATCTTCCTCTTCCTCAACGTGAAGGACGGCCCCTCAAGATACCGCATGGTCGGCTTCTATCTGGTGTGTAGCTCAGCTTACAACCGCAACGCAAATCAATTCTATACACTATACAGAAGGAGCTGACAATGAACCTGAAGTTTCCTGAACTGAAGGCCATCTTGTATTGGAAACCTTCTTAAAAAGAATTTATGAACCCTATGGTTCTAGGTAAAACAATTTCCTCTGATCTTTCTGTCTAGTATAAAACACCACCATGGTTTCCAAATACAACAACTCGTTTTCTGCCCAAGTTTTATGTTTGTCGTAGTTGATGGCTAGATGGGAGCCAGTGATTACGACCTAGTTAAATCTCTGACGCGAGTGAGTAAAGTCAGCGGTCTGGCTGTGTTCTGGGTTACAGGCCATGTTTGTAGAGAATGCTCTCCTGCTATTGGCTGGCTCCGATTTCTTCAGTGTGGCTACCTGGGACAGCATGGGAATCCCGGCCGCTGTGTTCTGCAGCTTCCTGATTGGTGAGAAAGATCCTGACGTCATGAAGTTCACTTTACTTCACTGTCTTTGTTCTACGTCGTTAAGGGTTTAACCCACTTAAGAGTGACTTACACGGGAATCGATCCGGCAACGTTCTGATTGGTAGTCCGAATCTTCCGCTCAGCCATCTGAACTTGACCCCCGATTTGCCTCTCCTCTCCAGGTGTCATCGCCCTGGTCCTGTACTATCGTTTCCTGCATCCCAAGTCCTTTGATATCTTCCAAAGCCTCCGTCACAGAGGGGTAGGAGGAGGGGTGTGTATGGAGAGGGGTTCCACCCTGTCACTGGAAGAGAAAACCACACCCACCTCCACTCGCCATGCCACCCTTGTTGGGGGCGGGACTTTGCTGGACCTACCCGGCCAATGGGAAGGCTGGAAACACCACCACTGGCTGCTGATTCGCCTAGCCCTGAAAACAGGAAACGCTGCCAAGATAAGCAGTTGCTATGGTGAAGGCGGATTGGCTGGGCTGATGGGGCTGGAGGAGCGAAGGGTCCGTCAACTTACTCCAGATGTTCCTCAGCTGAGCGTTCCACATGTCGCAGAGGTTCCCCACGTTCCACAAGTTCCCCAGGTGGAAGAGGTGGAACAGTTGGTGGATGTTCCCCAGGTAAGTGAAGATGAAAGGGTCCCAATGACATCACATTTATCAATAACATGGCTTTCAGTTCTCTTCACTCGAGCCTCGTGGGGTGTACATCATAAGGCGCCACATCTAGATGTTGAATACTGCTGTGTTTCCGTAGGTGACAGTTGTCATACCGACCAGAGAGGTGGTGAGAGAGGTGAGACAGGCTCCTCCCCCGCAAGTCCAACAACAATCTCCTCAAATCCGACAACGTCCCCAAGAGTTCAGAGTTCACAAAGTGAAAGTTCAGGATTCGCCTCCTCCTCCCCGGGACGACCCCAGCCCGCCTCCGTCCGAGGAACGAGAGGACGACGAGTATCAGAGCGCCGCCTCGCCACCGCTCAAGGCTAGCCTCCGTCACATCGACAGCAACGGGGGGTCCCAGGGGTCGTTGTCTGTGGCGTCTGTGGCGTCGCTGGCGTCGCTGGACATCCAAGACATCTCGACCCCTGCGAGACGTCCGTCTCTCTTTATCGGGAGCCCGGAGAGGAACTTGAACCCCGTCGAGCCTATGACCGGTATGTACTTCAGCACTGACGCCCCCTCGCCGTCCACAGGAAGCTACCTGGGCTGGGGCTCCGAGCTGTCTCCCATGTCCAGCTACAGAAGCCCCTACCGGATCAGGGAGCCACGTCTCACCTCCACCCCCAGACAGGAGCCTCAAGCTGAGGTACCCGAGGAAGCCGGCCTAGCCCCACCGTCCACCTCCCACGCCCGCAAACAAATGGTCCAGTATGTGAACATGAGTACAGATAAATTGATTTGATGGGGAATACGAGAGAAAGCAAAGGGGTTTGTGTTCATTCCTTGGCAATTCAGTCTCAGTTACAGACATTGAGAGGATGTATATTCTCCTTATTTCATAAAATCGAATTAATCAGGTCTTGATTGGAATACATGGAATTCACCCCAACTCTTGAGTCAAACTAATATTATGACTATGTAAGACTTATGGATGGGGATCAACCTGTATCTGCTTTTGACAAGATGTTACATTCATGTACCTTGTGTTTTGGCTGAAGCAGAAACAACATGGCTCCCCTGTAGGCCTGGAGATAACATTCAGTTTAAACAGTCAGTGAGTGTGAGGTTCTGAATCCCATTAAAACGATCGCGCACACAGAGACACAAATATATTATTATATTAGAATAAATATGATTGTCTAATGGAGTGAAAGCGAAAGAACACATTCAATTGTTGTTCATGGTTTGCTAGAGAGAAGAGTTTATATTTATAAGGTTTTTTTTCCTTTCTGCATTTAGCTGCAATAATTTGAGACAGTTGCACATGTGAGATAGTAATTAAGTATAGCCTGTTTCTTGTGAACAGAGTGGCTCTGGTATAGTGTTGGAATGTATATAGCATCATAATGCATATATTTAATCAAAGGTAGTAAAGCAATATAAGAAAAAATATACGCAAATCTATTGTAATGTGTTTAACATTATTTTAAAATATTTTTTATTAATATTTTTTAAAAGTAGGCCTACTAAGTTATACTGTTCGTTTACTTTAAACTTTTGAAGATGGAACGTCTTAAGCTAGAAAGCAATCACTGCTGCTATGATGGTAAGAATCGAAGTGACACCAAAGTTACGTGTGTCTGTTTTAAAACCGGAGAAATTACAAAGTCTTGACAAAGTTCCAGATTGTGTTTCGATTTCTCTCTCTAGTCCACTGCCTGCATGAAGAACTGGACACACCAGCCATGGTCCTAGTCTTCCATTTTACAGGATTACGTAGGCCTACTTTCCAATCCATTCACTACTGAATGTCGTGTCATTTACTGTGTGCTTCGAGGGGCAAGGATAGAGACAGATACGGAACAAGGCTTGAAAGGGACTATGATATGCTGCTATGATTGACCAGAATAGTGTTTATTTTAATTTTATTTATTTTATTCCTACGTTTTATGTAGCCAAATTATGACTACATTTGTGTTGAAGTTGCTTTAACAAGATCAGTTGAAATAGTCACTGCACTTTCTTTTATTAATTTGACTTTATAAACCAGTGTACTGTTGCGTACCCTGTTAAAAAACAAGCACTTACACACAGCCATCATATTAATCAATCACAGGTGCTATGCTAGGTGCATGCATCTCTATGCAGTGCTAATGTCAGTATGCTAATTAATACGAGTATGTATTTACGTGTGTGTAAATGTATAAATGCACCCGCACAAGCTTTAGAATGCTCTCGCGTTGCCTTGGCTTGATCTTGACAATGGATTCATAACGGATTCATAATCACTTGATCACATGATAATAATCGCTTGCCTTGTAGACATGGCAACATCAGCTGCGATGATTGTCAGCACATTTCCTTGAATTTCAATATCACTATTTGGTGAATTGGAGTGCTTCCAGTTTCAATTAGCTCTTTTTAAACTTTTATTTTATTTTAATGTGGGCAGAATCACAATCAGTTAGATTATGTTTATATATGCATTGGTATCCGTCAACTGAATAATGATGTTTCCTCTTAACGATGTGTTTCCTGTGACTCCAGACAAACGTTTTACATCGGATTGATTTATCTAACGACACCACAAACCCAAATAAGTGATCATGTATATGTATTGTATTGTTGAGAAAGAATAAACACAAGTATAAACGCTTTCGAGTGTTATAACTATTATTAGTGCTTATCTAATTAGATTAGCTATACCTACATAAGACGTCAGATGATTAAGGAGAAAAGACTCTTGTCCTCTTGATCCAGTTGGATTCCATTTCAGAGACAGTGATTGCTGGTGTTTACAAAACATCTGAAGAAATATTTGATTACATTATCTAAAATAATGTCATTACTGAACAGGGGGGACGTGTCACAGAGAATATAGCCTACAGGAAATGAATTTGATAAATTGCAGGATCCTAGGAGATGCCTGTAAAATAGTCACTCACAAATGTGTACAACTCTACGTAAGTCACATCACATTTGTGTAGCTACTCTTAACAGTTTAAGAAGAATTTCAAGTGAATCGCTCTTGTAACAAATGACTTGAATCGCAACAGTGTTGCGAAACCTAGGGTCACGTGAATTACTCTGATTCTGAGCAAAGCACATGATGTCTGTGTCACGTGGTTTATCTTGATTTAAACGGGGAACCGAAAACAAGGTGACACAGCTACAGCACCTGAACTGTCTGGACAACGGCAGTAGTCTGAAACAACTTTGTCGTTCCCAATCTAGCTAATTACAGGTAAGTGTCTATGACCAAATTCTTGAACCTATTTTGATTTGCATTGCGAATAATATTATACTTTATTTAGCAGTCCTCATACAGCTAGCTACAGTACTGTACTTTGTCCACTACGGACCCGACTGCAGTGCTGGCTAGCATGCTAGGAGGACTAGACTAGTCGTAGTCATATTATAACAGTGTAACAGCAGGCTAACTATAGATTGTTGCTTGATACTTCACTAAAATGTTCAAAATGTTAAAAAAAAATACAAAAAAGTAACCCCATGTGTTCTACTTTGATTCGAAAAGTTGAGGTTATTGCGCTATCATTGTTGTTTGATTGGGCGTTGTTTGTTGTCGTCCATTTCTCACCAAATGCACATGATCACAGTGGTGGTGCTGCTGGCAACTGGTTGCTAAGTTCAAGTTGTACAACTCGTTAGTCAAATTCAAACCTACTTATCGCACTGACCGAGACATGTTCATTGCAAGTCTTCTCTTTTACAGCACACAAATCTAATATTGTGTTGTCGGGTTGACTTGCCTTTTGAAACTGATATTTTCCAATCTAAACTGACAATTCGCCTCGGTCTAATGGTTACCAGTAACCAGATCTTAATGTAACAAATGATTGTGTACTTGAACAAGATGCTTATTCTTGTTAACCCATCCTCTAGTTAGATGATGAAACATGAACTTAGAGGAAAGCTCATCAGAGATGATTGAGTGCCCCAGGTGGCATATATTTTGTTCTCCTTACCTGCTTGGTTATATTTAGTTTGGTGCTTAAGTTATTCTCGTTTCTCTATTTGAGCAGCTGGTAATATTCTACCAGCCTTCCACTCAAGTCAGTAATGCACTTCACTTAAACCGCAGTCTTTTTAATGTTCCGTTCCCTAGCACAGCTCGCTAACTGCTCATTGACGATGTAATTTGAGCTCTCTGCGCGAAGCCTTAATAAACGTTTGTTTTCTCAGGCAAGCACTGGCAAACAACCTAAACCAACAATTAAGTAACTTTTCCTGTTAGTAAAAGTAAATAAGAATTTAGTATCTCAGCCTAACGTGGTGTTCTCTCATTGGGCTATATGGGTTTGGAAGACAAATCAAGAGTACAAGTTCCTCTTTAAAGTCTAAGGTCTAATTCTGAAAGACTTGGTTTCACTTCTTCAAACGACGGTTGACGTCTTTGTGCGTCTCTGCTGAAAGGCTGAGTTTAGAAGGATGATCATGTTTACTGTTCTGTACGGGTTTTCCTAGCCCCGCCTCTTCCCCCAAATGGTGCTGAGTCATCACACTGTACCATCATGTGACTCCACACACCGTTTCTCGAAGATGCCTGTGACCCTACTTCATAGTGTCATGGCAAGCCACTATGGGTGTGTTGGTTGCCATGCGTTACTGGCTATGAGCCTTAAAGGGTTGCTAAAATGGAATAATAGTCATACTGACAGTTATTTCTTGAACAGCCACACCATCATGTGGTTTTGTTTCCTGTAACTTGCAGGTTATTGTTAGGGGTGAGTCATAAGGCCTTTAGATGGGAGAGAGGGACTTAAAAAAAAACTTGTTTAAGCTCCCCTTCACTTACTCCCCTTGCAATACTAAACACATCAGAGGTTCAACCTTACACACATGGTGTTATATTATATATATATATATATATATATATATAACATCTTTAAAAAATAAAATGATTTAGTCAAACTGATCCATGGCCACGGCCAGCTCCCATGCCTTGGTCCTCAGACTTCAGGGCCCTCCAGTTTGTGAAGGGTTGACTGAAGGGTTGAGCCTGCGTCAGTGCACTCTGAAGCAGGCCTGTCTCTCCTGGTTCTGTTGTGTTCTCGCAGTGGAGAGGGTCTGAGTGGCTGAGCTGGAGGGCTGTTTGTGTGTGTGTGTGTGCGTGCATCTTCAGATGGTAAAATTCCAATAGAAAAACGAGCTGTGTCATGTTGAATCACATGTTTAACCAGTTTTGTTTTTGTTTTTTGAGAGAGACATTTCTTCTTCTTGGGTAACCAAAACCACAGTTAAACTGCAGCAGTTCCTCCTCCGTGCTATTGTCATTCCTGATTCTGTTTCCTGCCCAGACAGGAAAGATGTGGCGTTTGGCGTTCCTGTGCCTGGTGTCCAGCCTGTCAGACAGCTGGGCCAGACCCCATCTCTCTCCCCTCTCACACGACATGGTCAACTACATCAACAAGATGAACACTACCTGGAAGGTGTGTGTGTTTGTGTTGCTGTACTGGATGAATCTCAAGAGGTCAAACATGCCAATTTAACAGTTTCCTAATCATGGCTTTTGATTTGTGTGTGTGAAGGCGGGCCATAACTTCCGTAACGTTGACTACAGCTATGTGAAGAGGCTGTGTGGAACTCTGCTGAAAGGTCCCAAACTGCCTGTCATGTGAGTTCACTTCCTGTCGCACGCAGTCACAAAGTTCGTTGTGGGTTTGGAAAGGAGGAAACGAGAATTGGCCAGTCTCTCGACTAAACCAGCTTACCTGACATTCCTTTTTGTGCTGAACTCATCACCGTAGACCTTTTTGAGAAGTTAAGGGCGGGGGTGTGACAGGGGGGGTTGAGTCAGCGGTATCATCTTCCAGATCAATATGCTCTGTTTCAATCCGTCTATGATGCTGAAGGATTTTCTTTTTTTTTACGTCTCTGTTTAGGGTGCAGTATTCTGGTAGTGTGAAAGTGCCAAAGAGTTTTGACCCTAGAGAGCAGTGGCCAAACTGCCCCACTCTGAAGGAGGTCAGGGACCAGGGGTCCTGCGGGTCCTGCTGGGTAAGAGACACACACACACACACACACACTCTCTCTTTCTCTCTCCTTTTCGCCCCCTCCTTCTCTGGCTTGTCTGATGAGCGTCTGCTCCAGGCGTTTGGTGCAGCAGAGGCCATCTCAGACCGAGTATGTATCCATAGCAACGCCAAGGTCAGCGTGGAGATCTCTTCAGAGGACCTCCTCAGCTGCTGCTACAACTGCGGCATGGGGTACGGAACATGTGTGTGTGTGTGTAGGGGGGGGGGATGTGTGTGTGTGTGTGTGTGTATGTGTGTGTGTGGGGGGGGATGTGTGTATGTGGGGGGGAGGGTGTGTGTGTGTGTGTGTGGGGGGGGATGTGGGTCGAGTATGCATGAGGTTTCCTAGATTATACTAACTGTGTGTGTGGGTCGAGTATGCATGAGGTTTCCTAGATTATACTAACTGTGTGTGGGATGTGTGTGGGGGGGGGATGTGGGTCGAGTATGCATCAGGTTTCCTAGATTATACTAACTGTGTGTGTGGGTCGAGTATGCATGAGGTTTCCTAGATTATACTAACTGTTTGTGTGTGTGTGTGTGTGTGTGTTAGGTGTAATGGCGGATACCCGTCAGCAGCCTGGGACTTCTGGACCACAGAGGGGCTGGTGTCCGGAGGGCTGTATGACTCTCACATGGGTAGGTTGGAGAATACTACGTTTCTGTGCCTGGAGGTCGAAGAGGGGGAGAGAGGGGAGTTATCTGTCAGACACTCTGTTCATTTGAATTTAGAAAAGGGTACAGTGTTAGTGACGTATGTGTGTGTGTGTGGTCTTCTTCTCTCAGGGTGCAGGCCCTACTCGATCGCCCCCTGTGAGCACCATGTGAACGGCACCAGGCCCCCGTGCACCGGGGAAGAGGGGGACACTCCCAAGTGTGCCAAAGCATGCGAGGCCGGGTACACGCCCACCTACAAGAAAGACAAGCACTTTGGTAAGGGTGGAATACACACACACAATGCAGACACGGGAACACACACACACACACACACACACAATGCAGGAACGCGCACACACACACACACACACAATGCAGACACAGGGACACACACACACACACAATGCAGACACGTGAACACACACACACACACAATGCAGACACGTGAACACACACACGCAATGCAGACACAGACACACACACACACACACAATGCAGACACGTGAACACACACAATGCAGACACGGGAACACAACCAACACAGATGTATGCAACACTAATGCTTTCCTTCCCATACTGTCTTGTTCACCTATGTGCTGTTTGTTGTTGTTGTTGTGTAGGTAAGCGTGCGTACAGCGTTCCCTCCGAGGAGGACGAGATCATGGCTGAGCTCTTCCAGAACGGACCTGCGGAGGCAGCCTTCACCGTCTACGAAGACTTTGTCAGCTACAAGTCTGGTGAGCTCTTTCTCTCTCTGTCCTCCTGCTCTCTCTCTCTGTCCTCCTGCTCTCTCTCTGTGTGGCTCTCTCTCTCTCTCTCTCTCTCTCTGTGTCTCTCTCTCTCTGTCCTCCTGCTCCTTGATGCTGGCTCCACCCTAGTCTCAGTGGGAGTCAGGTGGCTGAGCGGTTAGTGAATTGGGCTAGTAATCCGAAGGCTGCTGGTTCAATTCCTGGGCGTGCAAATTACGTTGTGTCCTTGGGCAAGGCACTTCACCCTACTTGCCTCGGGGGGGGATGTCCCTGTACTTACTGTAAGTCGCTCTGGATAAGAGCGTCTGCTAAATTACTTAATGTAAATGTCTCCGTCGCGCATGTTCGGTTTCGAAGCCCAGCGATTTCCCTCTGCTCCTGACTCATCCCTGTGTGCTTGCAGGAGTGTACCAGCATGTGACTGGCTCTGCTCTGGGAGGACACGCCATCAAGATCCTGGGCTGGGGAGAGGAGGACGGGACGCCCTATTGGCTGGCTGCCAACTCCTGGAACACCGACTGGGGAGATAATGGTATTTTATTTTTTTTAATGTTTTTTTTTCAAAGCACTCATTACCTTTTTTGTTTGATTACAAGATTATTGACAGGATTCTAACTTTTAAAACGTACATTTTTATTCTCCTTCTACAGGTTTCTTTAAGATTCTGCGTGGGGAGGACCATTGTGGTATTGAGTCTGAGATCGTGGCTGGTATCCCCTAAGTAGACAGCCGACGCCACCCCTTCCCAGTCCACTAGGGGGAGCTGTGCTCATCTTTTACTCTGCCTGGACCTCTACAATGGCCATGACGAGCGTTGGGGGTCCAAGCCAATAAGTTGTGATTCACTTTTTAAATGGACAGATCAAATGATTGCTGCTGTGTTTTAGTTGGTCATGACTCGTGATCTTTTCCCTCAGGTCACCTGACCAGGTCACCTGATCAGGTGTGGTTCATTTAATCCCCTCTGGCTTAGCTCGTCCAATCACCTAAAACTGCAGAATGAAAGCAGACGTGCTCCATGACAGTTTTAGACCCCCCACCTCTGGGTTTTGTCCTGTTTTTTAAATTGGAGGTCATTTTGGACCGCTAATCAGTAGTGTGGCTTTGGCTATTATCTGGTTTCCTGATTTTTTTAAATGTATTTGCACATTAGAGCTGTACAGAGGTCACTAGCTGGGTTTAAAGATCTCTCTTTCTCCCTGTTAGCGAGTGTCTATATCCAGATCATGGTTGAATTGAGGTTTTTATTCATTAAGTGAAGTTTGGCCAGTGGAAGTGGATAGTAAACCTTTTTATCTTTGCAAATTCTTGCGTGTGATCACCAATTTAGTGTTTCTTTTGGATGACACTGGACTGGGATAGGTTTTTTTACTGACTGATGTAATTAGATTTGAATGCTGTGTTTTTAACTGCTTTTCTCTGCTCTGTCCTGGTCAGAGTTTGAGTTTTAATGTGATCGTTTCAGAGCTATCCAACTTAATAAAAGCAAACCAACACATTTGATATGGCCTGTGTTTCTGTGTACTGTTCTAATGGTGTGCCTAAACTCGCACTCAGCACACATCAACTTCCACCACCTTTATCTAACACCTTGTTGAAGCAGTTAGTTTGTACAAAAGCAGCGATAACAAGGGCGCAGCTGCTTTATTAAAAATATACAAACCTTCATTCAGGAAATGTACAACAAAACACTTAATTCCAGATTCTTAGAAAAATCAACACGGGTAACATGTGAAATTACATGAAGTTTCGTGTGTTCTAGCATATTCTTTTAAAAATGTTCCTAGCGTAGCAGGAAGCAGGGAAGCCTTGTATTTCCAAGACTTAGCAGGTGGATGTGCATATAGGGTGCAACGTCAGAATCATACTGGACTGTTACACAAGCAAAGGTTTAAGCCAGGCAGATTCAGGGTCGTTCATTAGACGTGTTAAAACCTTTTACAAGTTTTCCAACGACACTGGTGTCGCAGACTAAGGGCCTATACTCGTAGGTCAGGGAGAAGCCTGAGGCCAGGGGTGGACCCTCCTGATCCTGGGGAGCCACTGTCCTGCATGTTCTAGATGTTTCCGGAGTCAGGTGGCTGAGCGGTTAGGGAATCGGGGCTAGTAATCAGAAGGTTGCTGGTTCGATTCACTGCCATGCCAAATGACGTTGTCATTGACGTCTCTCTGGATAAGAGCGTCTGCTAAATGACAATGTAAATGATGTTTCCCTGCTCCAAACACTGGATTCAAATAAATGGTCATTACCCGACTTCCACAGAGCTTGATAAGAACCCATACTTTTGAATCAGGTGTGTTGGAGCAGGGAAACATCTAAAACATGCAGGAAAGCGGCTCTCGTGGACCGGGGTCGTCCACCCCATGCCATAGGCATTTGCTAAATGTTTTAGATTCTATATAGATGTTCCATTGAGAATGAAACTCCCAAGTACTTCGACCCCAGACGAAATTCTTTAGAATAATCTTGTTGGATGTAAAAGTCAGGCAGAAGTTTTTTTAAAAGGGGGATAGGGTCATCGGGAGGAACTTGATTTAGCGGTGTTCTGATGACAGCGTATCGTATGTTCCAGAAGAAATCTATGGCTTCTTTAGTTGGTTTCAGCAGATGGTTATTGCATAATCGTCTGGGAATGTCTTGCACTTTCCTTTTCATCCCCATAGAGAGATCTCAAGGTGAAGAGCTGGAGAAGCTGTCAACAGCAGCATCAAGACCACACCACTGAGACGTAGACGTGATAGAAAGTTATACGTAAGTACCTTGAAATTCAAAGAAAAGCATTTGATAAAGATAAGGGGAAAGCTAAAAGCAACTGTCAAGGATGAGAAATGTTGTGTTGTGTAATCCTGTACACTGGACTGATTGCTCTCAGAGTATGGTATGTCTGTGTGTGACTGTGTTTACTATCGGTCCCAGGTAGGTCTTTTGGAGTGATTTCTTTAGTTTGTTACTATAGTACAGTACATGTGTGTGCGTGTACAGTACATGTGTGTACAGTACATGTGTGTGTGTTTTAAAACTGTGTCTTCATGTGAGTGTCTGTTCACATCTCAGGCTGTCCCAGGTGCACTTGGGCACCGTCCCCCTGCTCCAGTTCTGCTGCAGGGGCCTCTGGGATTTGTAGTTCTTCCTGCTCCAGTTCTGCTGCAGGGGCCTCTGGGATTTGTAGTTCTTCCTGCTCCAGTTCTGCTGCAGGGGCCTCTGGGATTTGTAGTTCTTCCTGCTCCATTGGCTGATCTTCCTGTTCCTGCTGTGGTTTCTACCTCTCCCTGATGTGGTTCCTGGCCCCCTACTGGTCCCTGTGGTGCATTGTGGGAATTGGAGTCATGTTGAGGTATGGGAGGGGAGAGAAGCTCAGAGGGTGCCAAGAGGCCCATCCTGGTTTAGATCCCGAGTCTGCAGGAGGAGATCCACCATGGACACCACCTGAAACACACACACACACACCTTATAATTCATCACTTGTAATCAAAAACTCTAGGTTGTGCCAACGCAGATTTAGTTTCTCCAAACAACAGTCGGTGCAGCAATTTGGCTGTAACGTTATCTGCCAAGCAGTTCCAACTTCCATGAGCAGTAACACTATACAGAATGAATCATGAAACACAACACCAGTACTGGTAATCATTTCCTGATTCAGGTTCCAATAAGGGACAGACAATGTTACAATACCAGGGTATGTATCAGTCAATACGCTGTGATGTTAGACTCAAATGCCTGCATACAAATTAAAAAATAACATACCGTATCAGCTGACAGTGTGCCTGGTGCATTGTGGGTGTTGTAGTCCGAAATGAGCTTCATCAATTCCAAGCCGTCCAAGTGACCACTGCGGTCGTAGTCATGGAGAGAGAACAGGAAGAACACCTCTGTCGCAAGACACAAAGAAGAAACAACACAATCATATAACAGGAACAGGACATTGCAACACAACCGCAACACAAATCTGTACTGGCTGCCTGTGTTGTCATATATTTTGCATTCTGCTACCTCAGTGTAAAAGAAAGGTGAAATGTTTCGTATCAATTACGTTTGCCCTGCTCTAACCTGTCCTGCAGACCTGGGGCCGGTTGCACAAAACACCTTAAGTTTTTTCCTTAAGTATGACACTTAAGGGTAAATTTCTCCTTAGCTAAGGGATTTACTTAACGGGGTTGCACAGAATCCCTTAAATGGTTTCCTTAGCTAAGGTGAAACGTTATATTGCCCCAACAGCACAGTGGTCTAACCTGTCCTGCAGACCTGATATTGCCCTAACAGCACAGTGGTCTAACCTGTCCTGCAGACCTGATATTGCCCTAGCAGCAAAGCGCTCTAACCTGTCCTACAGACCTGATATTGCCCCTAACAGCACAGTGGTCTAACCTGTCCTGCAGACCTGATATTGCCCTAGCAGCACAGCGCTCTAACCTGTCCTGCAGAGCTGATATTGCCCTAACAGCACAGCAGCAGTCCTCTCTGTAAGTGGTGTCAGGAGGCGTACCCCCGTCCCGGTCTACCTACCTTGATCCCAGGTGTTGAGAACAGGCTCTGGCTGGCCCTGCTTCTCGATGCCCTTGATGTAGCTCTGCAGCAGTCTGGAACAGGGGTCAGAGGTCACAAGATCATAGGGTCAGGGTTCAGAGCTCAGACAGGTGCCACTCAAGACTGTGGTGGGGATTGTGTAAGGTTTGTGTTTAAGCACTCAACAGTGGGAAAGGGAAAAGGTTAGTGTGTGTGTACTACTGTGCATTCTAGTAGAGAGAATCCTACCAGGGATGAGTGAAATATGAAATATATCATCTTCAGTTCTTTCTCTTAAATGTCAGGATTGGTTATGAACACAACAGTCCAAGACCCAGACCTGTGTGTGTGTGTCCTTGAGCTCAGCTGTGTAAAATCACACACTAATCTAGGTCAGAGCCATGATCCAGAACACAGGCAAACACCAGAGAGTGAAGTGAATGTCCTGAAAACTGTTCATTTATTAACTCCTCAATCCAGCTACTAACAGGAATGTGTATGTTTAACACCACCACACCAAGATAGTGAAAGAAGCAATATAACGACATCATAACCTGCCTGAACACGTTAACCTTGTCCTATACGACTGACCCTACAACACAACATTACGGTCAAAGTCCACAAGAAACGTGCATACAACGGATGCCTTTATCTGACTGACATTAAAGTTCAGATGTGGTGTAAAATATTTTCCTATTCAAATGACTACAGAACGTAGCCGTCACTCACTTGCGGTTCTCCTCTCCAGACCCAAAGGGATTGGCTAGTGGGGGCAGAGTTTCACGAGACTCCTCCCTGTGGAACAGCCAGGAAGGGGAAAAGAGGGAAACATGTATTGAAACTGCAGAAGCCACGATGGCTGTCAGTATTAGTCATGTCCAAAGGTGAGCATTCGCAATTAAGGCCTATCAGGTATTCCACCTACATCCTCCTTATTGCAGAGGTGATGCACAGCACCGTAATTAAGGCCACCTCCAATTTACTTAGCGTGATCTAAACTAATTGCTGTCAAACGGAGCAATTATCTAGCCTATGTCAAAGGCCCCAGACAGAAATACAATTTAGTATAACCGGTAGACCAAACTCTGATCCTGCTTTTCAAGTATTCCTGACTGATAACGCCCTAAATAATGTGGACTATGTGAGAGAGAGAAAATGAGACCGAGACAGAGAGAGACTCTCTTACCTTTGGGAGCCAGTTACCTGAGGCGCACACAAACTATCGCGCCCCAGCAGTATGAGAGATAGCACACCTGTCACCAACATACCTGTAAGTACAAGTAAGGCACTCCATATCACATTCTATTACCACGACAGGCATTACAGTAGTTAGGACAAAAACAGAGCCACATATTATCTATTATATATTATTATCATATGCGTAGTTGGCTGCTTGGCTGTTGTCTGTTCTACCAGACTACACAAAAAGCTAGCTTACACTTAAGGCTAGCAATAGGCTACCATACTGTAGACTACGTAGAGCATCCCATATTGTTATTTCTTAAAAACAATAACTTCTCCATTATGGCGGAGCTAGCAATACATAGCATGATATACTGTAACAATGAAAGCTTTAGCCTACCCGTCGGCATTTCAAATGTGTAGACAGACAGAAGCATTGTACGGTCGCTGTTCTGTTGTGACTTCTAGATTCCGATTCATAGCGGGTGGATCATACAGTGTTAGACCGCCCTCTCAGTCTCAGTCTGCACTGCGCAGCGGCAAAGTCACTGGCTCAGATTTGGTCAATAACAGAGTCCACGTGGAACCCCGGACGGCGGACGTGTCATGTACTAGTAGCCAGACGGTCTGCGGTAGATATCTCTCGCTCTCTCTTTTCCACCCTTTCTTTCTCTCTCCGCCCTCACCGTTACGAACCGTCCGTGACACGCATGCTGACTCGGCATTGTCCTCGCGAGAGAGAGAGAGAGAAAAAGAGAGAGAGAGCGAGAGAGAAGCTTTTTTCCATGTGTGTGTGGCCACAGTGCTCTGCAGTTAATCAGTTTGAGTGTTTCCATACATTCCACTAAAGTCCTCTATATTTTTTAACTGAACCATCCAACCCAATAATTATTTAGGCTGTTGTCATTTTTGTCCGACAAAAAAAGCTACTTGGGCGTGGCTGGCGGCATGGGTGTGAAAGGTGACTTTGTACCTCCCTCTCTCCCTCCCTCCCCCCCTCTCCCTCTCTCCCTCTCTCCTCGCTGTTCTTCCTATATTCCACCACATGATGGAGACTTTTCCTCAGAATACGTCACTTCTTCTATATCAAGTATCATGGCCTACCACTGCGGCAGTCTGTTTTGAAACCACATCATCTGAAGACACGATGGAAGGTCTGGGTCAGAGGTCACATGAGTCCAGTCTCAGCATGGCTCCTATGAGGAAGACACACACACACACACACACACACACACACACACACACACACACACACACACACACACACCACACACACACACACACACACACACACACACACACACACACACACACACACACACAGACACACACACACAGATATACACAGACATGAATGCATGCAGATGCACACACACACACAAGTATACATGAACACGCAAACACACACACTCAGCAGGATCCTAGTGGAGCTAACCCGACCCGGAATCGTTGCCGACGGTAACTCAGCATAACATTGGACAGCTCTCTTAAATAACACGTTACCCCCCCGGCCCCCCACCCCCCAACTTCCTCAAAACACACACACACATATACTGTACACACCATCTTTCTCACACGCCTACGCCATGCTGTGAGTGCCCTGAAGTGAGAGATGGCCCCTTGGGGAGTGGTTATCCTGTCATCTCATCTCCTGTCTCCCTAGACATCCCAACCTGCAGAGACTCGCACTCCCCCTTCCGGGAGACTTGGGATGTCTGGGCTCCCAGATGACTCCACCAGGCCCCCCCTGGAGCCCAAGGCCCCCCCTGGAGCCCAAGGCCCCCCCTGGAGCCCGAGGCCCCCCCTGGAGCCCGTGGCCCCCCCTGGAGCCCAAGGCCCCCCCTGGAGCCCAAGGCCCCCCCTGGAGCCCAGGCCCCCCCTGGAGCCCGTGGCCCCCCCTGGAGCCCGTGGCCCCCCCTGGAGCCCGTGGCCCCCCCCTGGAGCCCATGGCCCCCCCTGGAGCCCAAGGCCCCCCCTGGAGCCCGTGGCCCCCCCTGGAGCCCAAGGCCCCCCCTGGAGCCCAAGGCCCCCCCTGGAGCCCGAGGCCCCCCCTGGAGCCCAAGGCCCCCCCTGGAGCCCGTGGCCCCCCCTGGAGCCCAAGGCCCCCCCTGGAGCCCAAGGCCCCCCCTGGAGCCCATGGCCCCCCCTGGAGCCCGTGGCCCCCCCTGGAGCCCAAGGCCCCCCCTGGAGCCCGTGGCCCCCCCTGGAGCCCAAGGCCCCCCCCTGGAGCCCTGTGGCCCCCCCTGGAGCCCGAGGCCCCCCCTGGAGCCCGTGGCCCCCCTCTGCGAGCCCACTACTCACGGGGCCTCGCCGTCCAGGAGCCCTCCTGGCTCAGCGGAGAAGAGGATATCCCCGATAAGGAAATGTAAAAGGTGGATTATGTACAACTGTGTCTGTGCGCGTGTGTGTGTGTTCTGAGAAATCCGAATAAGGCTGATGGCCGACGTTGTCCTTCATTTCACATTTACGTTGAGTCATTTAGCAGACGCTCTTATCTAGAGCGACTTACAGTAAGTACAGGGACATTCCCCCGAGGCGAGTAGGGTGTAGTGCCTTGCCCTGGGACGCAACGTCATTTTCACACGGCCGGGAATCGAACCAACAACCTTCTAATTAGTAGGCCGATTCCCTAACCGCTCAGCCATCTGACCCCCTAATTTCAACTGCTGTGGGAGCAGCGACTCGAAGCTTCAAAACGAAACTGTCTTTCGAACCTTTAGGCCTACTTCCATCCTCTTAACTCCCCACTTCCCTCTCATCACCCCCCTCACATGTCCTCATGGATATTTGATTCTCATCACTCTCTCTCATCACTCACTCTCTCTCTGATGCTGAGCCAAACCTTCACTCTGCCTTCTATAAATAGACTTGTATGGCAGTGGCATACAATCTGCTAATTTAGACGCACATGCACACACAGCATCCAGGTCTGGCTTCGACTTGGGTATTTGTGGGACCTTTGGCAGGAGTTCAGAGACATAAAGTTTACGTTTGAGAGAGGGGGGGGGGAAGCGTGTGTTCGTGTCTGTGTGACTGCTGAGGTTACTGACAAGCTACCCCAGCAGTGAACCATATTGTACTGAATAGTAAAGCTAGCCATGGGTGTAATTGCACCAGCCATGAACAAACAGCGAGCAACCGTCCTAGCTAGCGTACAGAACATTCAGATCGTACAACTGCCTCTCGTTCCTGCTGTTAATTTGGAACGTTTAAATGTGTGTGCAGACACTGATAAAACTCAGGCAGGAAAAAACACTGTCCACTCTGTTTCTTCTTCTATGAATTTCTCTCGGCTTGGTGCTGTAACCTCTCATTTCCCCGGAGTAAGGCAGGAATCGGTGTACATCCCACAGCAAGTCTCTTGAAATATATAAATAAATCTTTTCCTGGGATATATGGAGGTTCTGCAAAGACATATTTAAATAGGGTTCATTAGTAATAGTAGATATGGAACTATGGGTCTACTTCAAGTGAATTGAAAGCGGAAAGAAATCCGCTGAAATGTCGTGTGTGTGTGTGTGTGTGTGTGTAATTGGTGGAGTGGCTGTGCATGACTGCTGTTCACGATGGCAATCAACAAATTCCCAGTATCACTCTGTCTAATTACCGTCTTTCTGTCTGTCTTTCCGTCCGTTTGTCGCCTGCTTTTTCTTTCTCTCAGCCACAGACACAGACACGCACACGCGCGCACACTCACACACACAGACACACGCACACACAGACACACATACACACACACGCATGCCCACATTCCTCAAGCCTTTGCGTGACTCTCATCTTTTACCAAGTTCAATTATTCTCTATTTCACAGATCGTTGGTACTCAGTCTTCTTCCACGTTGTCATGAGCTCATTTACAGGAAAGGGACTATAATTGTTAACATCCATGTGTGTGTGTCTTTGTTGTATGTGTGTGTGTGTGTGTGTGTGTGTGTGTGTGTATGGGCAATTTTCTGGAGCCGAGTAACTCTGGTGGTGTGTGGATCGATGGAGGAGCTTCGAATCACACAACCGAAGTCAGCTACGAGACCAACTGTCATTAGTTCTGATCCGGAGTTTTATGACCAGACTGATTGCAATGAAACTGTGCCCACAATAGACACCTATCTGCATGTTCCATAAATGTTGCCTGAGCTGCACAGCACTAATTAATTATTCCCTGTGGTGTATCTTTACAGAGCTGGAGACGCCTACACAGCAGTTACTGCTCTGAATGTTCAGGCAGGGGAGGTAGAATCTGATCATTATTCTCACATTTTTCTGCTTTCGTTATTTTTTCTCCTCTTTCGTTCACTGTCTCTGACTCTTTCATTGTCTGTCTGTCTGTCTGTCTGTCTGTCTGTCTGTCTGTCTGTCTGTCTGTCTCTCTGTCTCTCTCTCTCTCTCTCTGTCTCTCTTTCTCTCTCTCTGTCTCTCTCTCTCTCTGTCTCTCTCTCTCTCTCTCTCTCTTGAATAAATCAGCTCTTCCTCCTCATCATGAGCATCTTTGTTTGTTTGTTAGATGCAGAAAGTGTTGACCCCACCTTCTCTGAATGCCACGATAAATTTAGCTCAGCTCTTTTTTTCTACTCTTCCTCCGTTTATTTTTACCCTCGTTTGTGGTGGTGCAGATGGCACGAACGTGTTCTCCCTTCTCGTTTACTAGCCTCATGCACCTCTTCTCCCCTCTGCCCTGTCGCCCGGGGCCCCTGAAGGTGTCTCATGGGAGGAGGGCAGGGGGGAGGAGGGCAGGGGGGGAGGAGGGCAGGGGGGGAGGAGGGCAGGGGGAGGAGGGCAGGGGGAGGAGGGCAGGGGGGAGGAGGGCAGGGGGGAGGAGGGCAGGGGGGAGGAGGGCAGGGGGAGGAGGGAAGGGAAGAGGGGGAATTCTGCTGGAGTTCTCAGTGGAAGGGGGGCATCTCCACCGAGGAACGGTACCATGTTTCGAGGGCGCAACAGAAATAGATAGATGACAGAAATTGCTTGACTTCACTCCCTGCAGCGAGCAGTGAGGAGGAGAGGGAGGAGGAGGGAGGGAGAGAGAGGAGGGAGAGAGAGAGAGGTGAGATGTGAAGGGCCCATACGTGGCAGGTAAACAAACAAACACAGACTGAATGTGCAAAACAACACCCTGAAACATCAGGATTACAAACTAACGTAATTGCATTGTTTGTCTTTCTGCTGGAAAGATCCCCCACAAACTGCAGTTCACATTCTAGGATTTTGTTTCCCAGGTTGGTTGTTTTTCACTAAATCGTTTTTTCTTCTTGTGACAGAAAGAGAGAGAGAGTGGGAGAGAGAGGAAGAGACAGAAAAGAGAGAGAGAGAGTGAGAGAGGAATAGAGAGGGAGAGAGGATGAACTTTTGCTGTCCTGCTATGTTGGTGTTCCCAGAACATCTCTGTTTGTTTTAGGCATAGCGTAAGTGCATTCACGTATATATCCCCCCCCACACACACATACACACACACACATACACACACATACACACAGAACCCCTCGTCCAACACACCCCTCACTGTTCTCACCAGTTATGTAACCCTAGAAAACCACCAATTCACCCCTCCCACCCCTATAATAACAACAGTAAGAGCACCTCCACAGCTATTTTTAGGTCCTGACCCTATCCTTGGTAATAATAGTTATTGTTTGACCCTGGATCCATCGGGGACTTGCTAACAAAACATTGACATGGACATCCATGCAGCACAGTATCAGCCCTAGCTAACCTTTGACCCTTGGGGGAATGTGCAGTTTAGATGGCTGAGAAGACCTGTAAGCTAGCTCGTTTAGCAAGCCCTCGTCTGATAAAACACTGGGATGCTGAACTTCATCTGGGTTGGCGGGCATTCACATGTTTGGTTTAGGTACATTTAGCTGTGAGAGTATTTCGTCTGTTGTCAAAACATCTACTCGAACTGATTTAATAGCATGTGAGGTTTTTTTTTAGGGTGGTTTAGGGTGTTGCTTAGTCATGATTATAGTAGGGGTGGTTTGGAACCAAGCCATTCAATGGGTTAATGTATTTGAAGCAAGTGAAAGTATTCCAGACAAGAAGAAGAAAAACTTCAAAAACTGACACACACACAGGCAGGGCACACACCTTTGCCCGCACACACCCACACAACCATGCATGAGGTCACACACACATTCTACACACCTAGTTCCTGTCGCACACCAGGGGATCTTTTCCAGTTTTCCAGATCGGTGGGTTTTGGGGGTGGTTTCTGATTGGACCCGTGTGGTGATGGAGGACGTGAGGCGGGTATTTCTGAGTCTAATTACATACCTGTCATCTAGAATTTTGGGGCATTTCTCCACAGGCACCTGAAGGGGCACCTCTTGTTAGCTTTAATTAAACCTGGGGGCCTAAAAACAGACATGAGTCAGGATTAGTCCACCCCCGGTCCTGACCTCCTACGACAGGAGGTGAGGGAGAGCAGGAGGGCTGAAGTCAACTTTTGGAAACCACCTAAACCATCTTCCTCATTAGGGCCCTTCAGGTTGCCGTGGAGACGTATGGGGTCACTATGGGGTCAGGGTTGGTTACCGTAAAGATGTAGGTTTGACGGGCCCTCGTGAGGCCCCCTCTCTCCTGATTGGTTAAAGCCCTGAGTGATCCTGGCATTCATTTCCTCTCTGTTGCTTTTCAAGGAGCAAATGTCACAGATGTCGTTGCATCGCTCGTCAGTACATTTACATTTGAGTCATTTAGTAGACACTCTTATCCAGAGCGACTTACAGTAAGTACAGGGACATTCCCCAGAGGCAAGTAGAGTGAAGTGCCTTGCCCAAGGACACAATGTCATTTGTCATTCATGGCACAGCCAGAATCGAACCGGCAACCTTCTAATTGGTAGCCCCTTTCCCTAACCGCTCAGCCATCTGACCCCCCAATTTCAACTGCTGTGGGAGCAGTGACTCGAAGCTTAAAACGACACTGTCAACGAACCGGCAACCTTCTGATTAATAGCCCAATTCCCTAACCGTTCAGCCATCTGACCTCCCCAGTATCCCATGTTCCTTTGTTTCCCCTCTCCTGGGTTGGATCTTGACCTCTGACCAGAGGCTACACCTGACGACCTTATACAAGCACCACGTTAGACAGCCATGCCACCAACAAGCCAGCTATTCAGGATTTGTGCTGAGGAGTGCGTTTAATCGATTAACCTTGCATCTCATATTGACTGTTTCATATGGACTTGGTGTCTAGCCTTTTGCCAGAACAATGCAAATCAGGTAAATCAGATTAAAATGTATCTACAAGGAGAGAGAGGGAGAGTGGGGGGAGGGAGAGAGGGGGGGGGAGGGAGAGAGGGGGGGAGGGAGAGAGAGGGGGGGGAGGGAGAGACGAGGGGTGAGGGAGGGAGGGAGGGAGAGAGAGAGGGGTGAGGGAGGGTCACAGAGGCACCGATGTTTGGGCCGAACACAATCATTGTTCAAAGCACCTGATAGAACTACACATCTGGTCTGGAATCATCTTTGGTAGTATTAGTAGAACACAAGCTTGTAGAACTAGTCCTGCATGACACAAGCTCCTTTTTAGACTGGTTTCCTCCTGAACCCGGCCAACACTCAGAACTAACAGTCTAGAAAACGTTAAGGTACATGACACAATCAAACCAAACAGGACTGCAGATGGTGACCAGCCTATACTCTGTAGGATATGCAGTATTTTGGCATCAGAACCACCCAACCTGAGAGTTTGTGGATGTTTTCAGAGCGGGTTTAAACACAATGACACTCGAAAAACGTTAAACTTGTCACTTAAAAACTTGTGGAACACATAGCAGTATTGATAACTTTAAAACATCGATAAGTTTGGCCTTTAATCTAGAATAAACGCTTTTAGAAAGATAAATAATGAGTGTTGGGGTAGGCCGCATGTCCTATAGGGTGAATGCGAGCTGGCATGATGATTTGTAGTGGACTCACTCACCCCACCCCACTCACTCACGTGTCAGACAGCGGAGCGGGGAGGGGGGCTATAGATACTCAAGAGGAAATTCCCGATTTTGCCCCCTACTAACCCCCTTTTACCCCTCCCCCGCCGCTGTTTACTCTGTCCCGGGCCCCGCTGCTGCGCGCTCAGCATCACCTCCGAGGTAAAAACGCGCCGTTCGCCGCGTTCGCGATTTCAGAAGAGACAGAGGAGAGTTGTCGCTCGGGTGACATGTGGAAACGTCCGACCGCGCGCACCTGCCTGTAAGCTCCCAGCGAGACAAGAAAAGTAGAGAAGACGGAGCGCGAAGAGGAAATATTCCCCTAATCACGGAAAGAACGTCGGATGAGGAGCGGAGAGCAGAGGGCATCGGGTAGAGAAGAAGTGAGTGCGAGCGCGTAAAAGTAGCCGTTATTTTGATAAGGTGAATGAGATCATATTTGTTTTCTGCACTTTAATTGTTTAATAAATCTGAGAGGAACAAAACATATAATTCTCACAAAAGTTGCTATGCTGCCAAATACAATAAAATAACGACATATTTATGACAAACACTCACAAATGTTATTCTTTCGTAAATTAATTTTACGAGAGAGTAGGGTGTCTAAAACCTTATCGTTGAAAGGATGCAGCAAATAATTTTATTTTTCCTTCTCCTGACACTGAATTGGTTTAGTGATTGTTATGCATTAATTAAATCATTGATGCATGTTACCTAAGCGATACTTTTCAGGTTAAACCTACAATTTATGGCACTTTAAAGATTATGGCTCATTTTCCTAGGGAGCCGTACAGTGATAGGTTGTGTTCTCACATGACAGTTAAAACGCTTATGGACTTACAGGAATATTTTGTAAAGAAATATTTGTTTGATTCTTAACACTCGGAACACTTGTCCGTTACATAAGTGTACAAATTGCATCATAAGTGCAACGTACCATTGTAGTACAGTACTGTACAGTCTGTAGGGTTTAACTCGAAGTTAGTTATCATCAGCTGTGAACTATAACTCTCTTCTCTCCTCTCTGCTTTGCCGTCTCTCTGCCACCTCTATTCACCCATTTCGTTTAGTTTCTCCGCCCTTATTCCCTTGTCCCCACTCACTGTCTTAATCCACCCGCTTTTACCCTGTCTCACGGCCGTTTTTTCCAGCAATAATTAGAAAAAGTCCGCATGTTGGACTGCACAGAAAAGCGTGTGTGTATATATCGATCGGGGTTTCTTTCGCTTGATCTCATACAACAAGGCTTTTCTCCATTGACTTGTAATATGTTACACCGCGTCTCGAATGGGATGCACTTCCCAACTCATGATTAGTTAGGGGACAGTTTGAGAACACAAAGAAACGAAGGTAATTGAATGTACCATTCAATTGTAAGACATCCCTAATCAACCCTCTTGGCAGTGGCAGCACCTGATCTACTGGACCCCAAATCCGCCACTCACAACACCAAGCCCCGCCTCTCCTTCTCCACCAAGCCAATCACACTGAACTCCCAGGAGGACTGTGATACCAGCACCACAGTCATGAAGTGGAAGACAGTGTCTGCCATATTCCTGCTGGTGGGGCTGTACCTGGTGATGGGAGCAGCGGTGTTTAGGACCCTGGAGCAGCCACATGAAAGGCAGGCTTTCTCTTTATTAACCTGTCAACCTACCAAACAGACCTGCTGCCCAGGACTGACTGTGTCTGTTTGTCTGTCTGTCTGTCTTTCTGTCTGTCTCGGTGTCGGTGTCGGTGTCTCTGTCTGTCTGTCCGTCTGTCTGTCTCGGTGTCGGTGTCTCTGTCTGTCTGTCGTCTGTCTGTCTCGGTGTCTCTGTCTGTCTGTCTGTCTGTCTGTCTGTCTGTCTGTCTGTCTGTCTGTCTGTCTGTCTGTCTGTCTGTCTGTCTGTCTGTCTGTCTGTCTGTCTGCCTGTCTGTCTGTCTGTCTGTCTGTCTGTCTGTCTGTCTGTCTGTGTCTGTGTGTCTGTGTGTCTGTGTGTCTGTGTGTCTGTGTGTCTGTCTGTATGTCTGTGCTTGCCCACTTGTCTCCCCCATGCTGACTGCTCCTCCCCTTGTGCCTCAGTGCCCAGCGGTTGGCTATTCTGGCCCAGAAACTGGAGTTCCTGTCCAGGCACTCCTGCGTCAACCACAGCCAACTGGAGGAACTGGTCAGGGTAAGACTATGTGACAATACACGCAGACGCACACACACTCCCACACACACACTCTCACACACACTGTCACATACACACACTCTCCCCACACACACACACACACACAGGGAAAATAAAGTGATATGATATTATACATTTGATATGAGTTTATGCAAAAGAAGGTAGGATTTAGATTGAAATGAAAACATTTCAAAAACAGATTTGTGAGTGTGTGTTGTCTTATCTGCCGACAGCAGAGCTTTCCCTCACTGTCCGGGTTTGGCACCTTTCCTTGCTTCCCTTGGCGCTGTGCAGTTTGCCACTGCACTGCTCTCCAGGGCTACACAAAGCTTTGTGTGTGTGTGCGTGCATGTGCGTGTTTGAGTGACAATGTAATCTACCAGTCTCAGAGAGAAAGTGTCAGGCAGCCGTCCAACCATCCATCCATCGTGCTCCATCTATCATAGTTCATAAAACGTAGTTTTGTAATCCAGCAACACACACACACACACTGACAGACCCAGGCATTCCTCCTGCTTGTGTGTGTGCTGTGTCACTTCCTCCTGCTTGTGTGTGTGCTGTGTCACTTCCTCCTGCTTGTGTGTGTGCTGTGTCACTTCCTCCTGCGTGTATGTGTGCTGTGTCACTTCCTCCTGCGTGTATGTGTGCTGTGTCACTTCCTCCTGCTTGTGTGTGTGCTGTGTCACTTCAGCACCACGGACAGCTCCTGGTCAGCCCAGACAGCAGAATGTTGTAGCAAAGCTCTCTAGCAATCTGAAGGCACCTCAATGTTCTCACACACACCACACACTCACGTACACAAACACACACACACGACTCTTCATAGTTTGTCATTAATATCTGGATGCTTTGCTTAAGTTGGATGGAGAGAAAAACTATAATTGTCTAAGACTAGCATGCACAGTGCCACAAATGAATGGGAACGCATGCATGCTTTTACACACACAGACTCACAAGACTCATGTACTGAAAGAAGATTCTGCTCAAGTACCTCCTATCAACATGAATTAGAAAGTTATTATAACAAAATGGACCTCAAAGGCAAATAGATAGCTAATGTGTGGAATCTTTATAAAACTGTGAAGTCCCTACTCTCTTTATGAAATACGCTGCCTAACTGTGTGTGTGTGTGCGTGTATCTCCAACAGCAAGTGGTGTCAGCGATTCGTTCTGGAGTTAATCCAGCTGGAACACTGACCAATCAGGGTAGTCTGTGGGACCTTAGCTCCTCCTTCTTCTTTGCTGGGACTGTCATCACCACAATTGGTAAAGTCTTACTCATGCACAGACATACATACACATATACGAATGAACTCTCGATTTTTGCAAATTTAATAAACTGACCTATAACCAACATGATATCAAGTTATGGTCACGTGGTCGAGGGGTAGTTGCTGGTTATTATGTTGTGTCCTTGGGCAAGGCACTTCACCCTACTTGCCTCAGGGGAATGTCCCTGTACTTACTGTAAGTCGCTCTGGATAAGAGCATCTGCTAAATGTAATGTAATAAATATTACGTTACATGACGTTATTAAGTTCAATCACAAACCAAAAGCAGTTTTCGAAATCTCGACTGAACATAAAAGACAGGAGAATATCTTTCCCACACAGTTCTCAGCCAGCAGAGGGTTATCTGTCGAAGACAAAGTGAGATAACTAAGTGTTTAGACTGCATGGCCATTCTCCTCTCCTCTGCCAAACTCTTTCATCTCCTCTCTCTCGTTCACGCTCTCTCCTTTATCTGGGTGAACGAGAGGAGAAGGGGGGTCATGCCCGTACCTTTGGGACTGGGTAGAGAAAGAAAGAAAAAGAGGAGGGGTTGGAAGAGATGTAGCTAGGGACGAAGTAGGCCATTTTCCACAGTTGAGACACAAAGTAGAACGATAAACAGAAGTTAAAACACATTATGGGATGTTTGACCATATGCCTGGGTAATGGACTGTCCTCGTTACGTACCACTATCATTCACGCTTAGATATATTCACTTTTCTCAGAGACAGTGGCTGAATGGTGAACATCCACTTGAAATGTGCTCAGATCACATGACTTGCATAAAAAGAAAGAAGAATGAGAAATCCAATGTCCAGTATCCAATCCTAGTGTCCGGGAATCAAAAAACTGATCTACAGAAATGAACCTCAATGAAGATACAGGAAATAGAAACCTTACTCATTCTTCATCCTACGTTCTATTGACTTGTTCTGGTGACTCAATATTAAGGGGTTCCCATAGAGGAGCTACAGCATATCCAGTGTAGTCAGCAGAAGATTGATTTGTGTTCCTGTGTGTGTGTGTGTGTCCAGGTTTCGGGAACACCTCACCCCACACCGAGGGCGGGCGGATCTTCTGCATCGTCTACGCCCTCCTGGGAATCCCTCTCTTCGGTTTCCTACTGGCTGGTGTTGGGGACCAGCTTGGGACCATTTTCGGCAAGAGCATCGCCAAAGTGGAGAAGATATTTGTGGTGAGTCCAGGGAACATCTGGCCTCACATTCTCACTCCCAGTACCACAGCTCCCCGGTGTGTTTCATTTACCTCAAAATGTTTACTTTTGAAACTATTTTTTCTGGGTGATGTAAATCAAGTGCGTCTTTAGCCGGTGTGTATCGGTGACACTCACTCCTCGGGTATGTAACAGGCCACCCGCGTCAACGAATCGCTAGCTTTTCGTTGGCGTAGTTGGTAGTGGTGGCGCTTGAGAAGTCAGAGGTGGTAGGTTCGAACCCAGTGGGGGCGAACTTTTGCCCGATACCTCTGACGGAGCTTGCAAGACCACGTCTGTTACACGCCTAAACAATTAAACGATATTTGAAAGCAGTGTTTACTTGAGGTATTTTCATTGATATGAATAGCTTAGACAGAGCTGATAAACAAAATAACTGTTATCCATATGCAGCCTGGAATTTATACTTTCTACAAGCATGTTTGCTGCAATGATTAATTAGCTGCAATCAGAAATCTTCATGTTTGCAGCAATGATTAATTAGCTGCATACAGCAATCATGTGTGTGTTTGTGTTTAGAAAAATGTATTATTTTTACCAACTTTGTACCCCGTGTATTGTTATTCACATGGGTGTTTAGGAAAGTAATTGTGTTTTGGGGGGTTGAAGGCAGACAGCTGTTTGAAACAGATGAAGTTTAGGCCTATGGAGGAGTGGAAATTCACACACACACACAACTAACACACACACACACATAACTAACACACACACACACATAACTAACACACACATAACTAACACACACACACGCATAACTAACACACACACATAACTAACACACACACACACATAACTAACACACACACACGCATAACTAACACACACACACATAACTAACACACACACACATAACTAACACACACACACACACATAACTAACACACACACACACATAACTAACACACACACACATAACTAACACACACAAACACACCTAACTAACACACACACACACACATGACTAACACACACACATAACTAACACACGCAAACACAAATTCCCAGTCTTTCGTAGGAGGCCCCAGAGTTCAGTGTGTGCGTGCGTGTGAGGCTCTACATAATTACTTCTTCGTTCTCCTGGGACTACAGTCCTGGCTATTAGCTACATCCTAAATGAGGGCTGAGAGAAATGTATTCATGACCAGACCTCATGGGAATAGTGCCATCCAGCTCTCCGTCCATCATGTCTACGGTAGATTCTAAAAGGATTAGCGTCTGACACTATAGATTTTGTCCCCGAAAACATATCAGACACAGCAGTACATTTTCGTAAATAGAAAGATGACCCTACATGTTGACAGCAAACTTATTTTAGCCCCAAAGGGTAAATCCGTGTGTGATCCCCTTTTCTCTCTCCCTCTTTCCGTTAACCTTCCTCTCTCTTTCCCCTTCGTCAGAAGTGGGACGTGAGTCAGACGAAGATCCGAGTGACGTCCACCGTCCTCTTCATCCTCTTCGGCTGTCTGCTCTTCGTGGCATTGCCGGCCGCCATCTTTAAACACATCGAAGGCTGGAGCGGTCTCGAGTCGCTATACTTTGTCGTCATCACCCTGACAACCATCGGGTTTGGGGACTTTGTCGCAGGTAACGAGATTTAAGATTTACAATGTGATCCTGAGTCACAATAAAGCCACAAAGTAGATTTTGCTTAATCAGTTCCGTAGACAGCAATGGACGAGAACCGATCCTTGTAGCTACCATAACATACCTCAACAGCATTGAAGCTTCAGAAGGCATCTTATTACATTTAGTCATTTTTAGCAGACACTCTTATCCAGAGCGACTTACAGTAAGTACAGGGACATTCCTCCGAGGAAAGTAGGGTGATGTGCCTTGCCCAAGGACACAACGTTATTTTTTAACACGGCGGGGAATCGAACCCACAACCTTCTCATTAATAGCCCGATTACCTAACCGCTCAACCATCTGACTCCCTTACACCTCAATCACCATCACAATCGCAAAACCAGCATGTGTGAGCATGTGGACGCTGTTTTCCTCTAGGTGGTTCTGAGATTGATTACCTGGACTACTACAAGCCTGTCGTATGGTTCTGGATCCTGGTCGGTCTGGCATATTTCGCCGCAGTGCTCAGCATGATAGGAGACTGGCTTAGAGTCCTTTCGAAGAAGACCAAAGAGGAGGTAAGAGAGAGAGAGCTGAGAGAGATGGGGAGAGAGAGAGAGAGAGAAAGAGCGAGAGAGAGAGAAAGAGAGTGTGTGTGTGTGTGTGTGTGTGTGAGGCTGTCGTATGGTTCTGGATCCTGGTCGGTCTGGCCTATTTCACCGCAGTGCTCAGCATGATAGGAGACTGGCTAAGAGTCCTTTCAAAGAAGACCAAAGAGGAGGTAAGAGAGAGAGAGCTGAGAGAGATGGGGAGAGAGAGAGAGAAAGAGAGAGAGAGTGTGTGTGTGTGTGTGTGTGTGTGTGAGGCTGTCGTATGGTTCTGGATCCTGGTCGGTCTGGCCTATTTCACCGCAGTGCTCAGCATGATAGGAGACTGGCTAAGAGTCCAGGGTTTTTCCTGGGTCAAAATGGGTCTTCGGTGCTCCCCCAAAAAAAGACACTGTTACCGTGTCACCTTATTAGCAGATATAGAAACCCTGGAGTCCTTTCCAAGAAGACCAAAGAAGAGGTAAGAGAGAGACCGAAGAGGAGGTAAGAGCTGAGAGAGAGAGAGAGAGAGAGAGAGAGAGAGAGAGAGTGCGTGTTCCTGTATATCACTGACATCCACATACAGGTTGGTGTATGCTGACCTCTGACCTTAAGTCCACCTTATCTCATTCAAAGCACCAAAATCGTTTTCAATCAAGTTAAATATCAGATCAAATCCACCTGTAAAGGCTAGGAGTTTCTCCAGGGACTCTCCCAGTCTCCTAAAAGGTAAAAACACGCACATGGAGGTCTATCCTCCTCTGTCTAATTGGCTTTTAACCTACCATCCCTTTCAAGCAGATGATTACATTTACTGCTAAAGGGTCTGATCCTTTTCTTCGTTGAAATAGATTTTTCTCTATTGTTCTTTGTCTTGCAAATACATTGTGTATCGTGTTCATTTGCATTGTGGGTGAAACGGCACCTCGGCACTCATGTGATCTGTGATGTCATGTGATCTGTTTAATGTCCCTGTGTCAGTCCAACGTCTTGGTGGCTCTGAAGCTGTCGTTCTGTGCGTGAGGGTAATGAGGGTTAGTGTTCTATGGTTTGATACCCCAAGCCTCTCTCTCTCCTGCACTTCTGGGCGAGTCTATAACTGTGAATGTCACGTCTGAGTTTTCCAGTTATCTATCCCTCCAACACCAGCACACGTGACTTAAAGATCCCAGTGAAAAGCTTGAATGTTGCAAAGCCTCTGAAATAAGTTTCCGAACAAATGCAAACGGCCGCGTCCACTCTGAGCACAACCCACACAAACAATGAACAACCCTTCCTTCGACCTCTGATCTTTTACAACGCACAGTCGCTCGCTGTTGCTTTTTCATTACCTGTATATCAATAAGTGATACCGGTGACATAGACCAGTGTTTATTACACTAACACCCTCATTTAATAAGAAGATAGGAGTATATCTAGCTGTTTTTTCATCACTCCAGTCTGTTTGAGGAACTGAAGTACACAGTAGACCCGGCAGGTGGTCTATGGGTCCTGATCTCTGGGTGTTGACTCTGAATTCATGTAATTTAATTTTGGTAGCTTTGGCAAGGGCTGAGGTTGTGTATATGGATTTATTTGGGTGTGTGCTTGTGTGTGTTTGGGTATAGCATTGTGTGTGGGCCTGTGTGTGTGTTTGTGTGCGTGTGTGTGTGTGTGTTAGGACTACATTTTCCACGCCGGATCATAAAGAGCGAAGGGCGCGGGGCTAGGCAGTTGTTGGAAACACACATGTAATTGAGGTGACTTCCTGGAAACGACACAGAAAGCAAGACCGTCTGCACAGAACAGCAGGCTCACCACCCCCATCCCTACTTTCTCTTTATATCCCTCCACCCCTCTCCTTCCTCCCCTCCACCGCCCTCACCTAACGCCCCCCTCCCCTTCATTTCCTCAGGTGGGGGAGATCCGTGCCCACGCAGCCGAGTGGACAGCCAACGTCTCCGCGGAGATTAAGGAGACGAGGAGGCGTGTCAGCGTGGAGATCTACGACAAGTTTCAGCGGGCCGCGTCCATCAAGCGCAAGCTGTCGTCCGAGCTGAGCCTCAACATGAATCCGGAGATGACCATGCCCAGGAGGGCCCTGTCAGTCAACTTCAACGACGAACGGGGGGAGAAGGAGGCGGGGTTGCCGACCCTGACCAGAAACGGCGGCCTGTACTTCAACGGCCTCGGGGGCGACCCGGAGGCAGGTGACATCATCATTGTCGAACATCTCAAATAAGGTTTGCGGCTTCCGACCTTTGGCTTCCGAAAACCAAACCCGGAATTTGTCGCATCTTCGCAGACGGATGGCATCGTCATGAAACATCTACGCCCACACCAGTGGGCTGTAAGGCAGTCTAACGTCCATCGCAACCGAACTATGATGTCTATGCATGTGAATGACTGTGTGTTGTTTTCCCGCGTTGGGACAGTGTCAGTAGGATAACTAACATGAGAGGAACCGATGTCTTCCTCTCTGCCTTTAACCTGAATGTGATTCTTGTGGGCGGTCCTAACGGGTTCCAGTCTTCTTGACAGTTGGAAGAACCATTTATATTCACCGAAGAGACCAATCCTGTGCCTAAAGTTTTTTTAAGATTACAAACCTGAATTTAAGTGAAAAGGCACATATGCAGTAACATCGTTTGGTTTGGACAAGAGCACACTTGAAGAGTAGTTATTTACATTTAGTCATTTAGTAGACGCTCTTATCCAGAGCAACTTACAGTAAGTACAGGGACATTCCCCCGAGACAAGTAGGGTGAAGTGCCTTGCCCAAGGACAAAACATCATAAGGCACAGCCAGGAATCGTACCGGCAACCTTCTGATTAACAGCCCAAGTCCCCAACCGCTCAGCCATCTGACTCCAGTTATGGTTAAACCGAAGTCTGTTGTCTGACCTCAAAGTGATCACTTTAAGATGATATTGTGAACGACAGTTGAAACAACAGAATGTGATGTCATAATGTAATTCGTGAGATTCCTGAGGGTGTGTTTCTTTGTGGGGAGCCAACTGGGATGCTTCCCATGAAGCAGAAGTAATGTTTGATTGGTTGGCTCCAAAGTGCACTTCCTGTTGCGTTCAATGACTTGATCTCTGTGGAATCCTTTCATCTATCTCACTCTAACACTGTGGGTCTTGTTGATATGCATGTTGCTAGTAAGGGAATAATTGGCCACTGTCAAAGAAGGTCATTAAATTACATTGCCAGTAGGACGAATAGATCATGCTATCACTAAGAAACAAAATGGCTGCCTTGTAAACTGACACTGTCTACTTTTTTCAATTTCTGTCTTGAATGCAATGTTCAGTTATGCCAAAGGAATCGAGGAGGGAGTATGACCACTGACTGTTAGAAACCTGCACTCAGCCTGAAGAAGTGTGTGTTCAACCTTTTCTTCTCTACAATGTGAGAGTCATCGATTCACTTTTATCTTTGAAATGCATGTGGAATTATAACCATGACTGTCCTAGCATAGAAATAATGATTTTGTTCTTCATAGAATCACTGTTTTGTGTTCAAATTACGAGATTACAAGAAAATGTTTATGTAAAACAAAATAGTTCTTTAACGAGACTATAAAATTGTGGTTCTTTAGGAGATAATTATTGAGAATTGATGCACATAGCAGATGGATGCACAAACTAGATGACTGAATGTAACTTGAAATCTTACTAATCAACACCATTCAACAGGTGAAGTACACTTTAAACTTGACCAAACTATATCTTTATAGTAGAATTAACTAAATATTTCCCCCAAATATGCCTACAAACACCGCACACAGTCACAATACCTGCTCATACACTGTCCCCTCGGTTCACCTGCCATTCAAAATGCACTTTTATTTACTGTAACAGCCTTTTCTGAACATGGCCTACCATTTAAACACTGCTATTTATCGCAAAAGTGTTCATATCGTAGTATGGTGATGGATACAGCACTTTGGTTGTGATGTTGCTAAACAGTTATTATATCTAAAAAGCGCTGTGATGTTGCTAAGAAGTTAGCAAAGAACGTGAAGAACTTATTAGCATCCTGAAACAAAGCAAATGGACGCCACACAGAACCACTCTGGTTCCACTATCCTCCCTCTGAAAAGCCCTTACAGAACCACTCTGGTTCCACTATCCTCCCTCTGAAAAGCCCTTACAGAACCACTCTGGTTCCACTATCCTCCCTCTGAAAAGCCCTTACAGAACCACTCTGGTTCCGCTATCCTCCCTCTGAAAAGCCCTTACAGAACCACTCTGGTTCCGCTATCCTCCCTCTGAAAAGCCCTTACAGAACCACTCTGGTTCCACTATCCTCCCTCTGAAAAGCCCTTACAGAACCACTCTGGTTCCACTATCCTCCCTCTAAAAAGCCCTTACAGAACCACTCTGGTTCCGCTATCCTCCCTCTGAAAAGCCCTTACAGAACCACTCTGGTTCCACTATCCTCCCTCTGAAAAGCCCTTACAGAACCACTCTGGTTCCGCTATCCTCCCTCTGAAAAGCCCTTACAGAACCACTCTGGTTCCGCTATCCTCCCTCTGAAAAGCCCTTACAGAACCACTCTGGTTCCACTATCCTCCCTCTGAAAAGCCCTTACAGAACCACTCTGGTTCCACTATCCTCCCTCTAAAAAGCCCTTACAGAACCACTCTGGTTCCGCTATCCTCCCTCTGAAAAGCCCTTACAGAACCACTCTGGTTCCACTATCCTCCCTCTGAAAAGCCCTTACAGAACCACTCTGGTTCCGCTATCCTCCCTCTGAAAAGCCCTTACAGAACCACTCTGGTTCCGCTATCCTCCCTCTGAAAAGCCCTTACAGAACCACTCTGGTTCGCTGCTAGAACACTCATTTTTTCAAAAGGGTCTCGGAACTAACCGAGCCAAGGGTTTCCACGGTTTCTCCTTCACACAGGCGACAGAGTAACATTCCTTTTCCTGATGTGTGCTCATTTGTGTGTGAAAGCATGCACCAAAGCGAAAGAATGTCACCAAATTGACAAAGAATTGCATGTTATAGGCTACTGAAGAGGCATTGAAACGTGCTTACAGTTGGGTGATACTATACTAATTATGTTCTACATATCCAGACTAATCTAAAACCCCCAATCGATGGGTCAGAAAAATGTGATTCATATTGTAGGGTTAGGGCGAGGCCCGTTTGTGATGAGAAAGATAAAGGGGCGAGGGGGGAGGTACTGTACAAGAGAGAGAGGGATGGGCATTGATGAGGAAGATGAGAAAAGGAGCAACATGATTGTGTCCACATCATAGCCTTTGCCTCCCTGTTTTACATTTTTCTTTTCCAGTATTTTTTTCTTTTTTCTTTTTTACTGTGTTTTTGTTTTCAGATTTTTTCCTTAAATAAGATCCACATTCATACGAACACATCGTCGTAAAAAAATAAAATCTAACTGTATTAACAAATTGATGCTTAAGTGCCAGGTGTTTTTTAATGAATTATGTTTTAAAATGTTGTTGTTTTCTACAATTTTTGGGGACCTTACAGCAGTTGTCCTTATGCTGTAAATTGAGATTTTATCAAACGAATCATGTCAAATAATTGTACAATGAGTGTATACCCATGCAACTGGTAAGCAGGATTCTTGTAATATATCTATAATGACTTGAAAAATACAGTATTCTCAATTCTTAACCTGGCTTCCTGTCTCAATCAACAACACCCATTCTATCTTCTTATCGTTGTTAAAATTGTTCAACTGTAGACCCCACTACTGGAGGTATTACCCACAGCATGATTGAGTCCGCTTTTTACAATGATGCCGGCCGTGGGATGAGGAGCGCTAGATCAACTCTGGGACAGTAGGACGCAACTCGTCGCCTTGGTTGGCCAATCAGAAAAGGGCATTTGAAGCGTGAAGTTATGTTATGTAAACTGGATTCAGTTGGCGAGCCAGAATCAACAGACAAAACGGCAACTCATGCGTGATCACGTAACGAGGTAACATATTTTCTTTGTCGGATGTATCGTCGAATATTAAAACCATGCTCTCAACTGTAGGACTAGTCTACTTAAAGAGTTTACAATCATGGATAGGCCTATACCAGTGGCGATTCTTAACTTTTTTAGGGGTGCTTAAGCACCAAACTCAAATTTCAACGTGTCTGTTTGCGTACGTCCCAAGTATCTGAGGGGATTTTCTGTATTTGACTTTAAGTCTGCTCTCAGCTGAGAAGCAGCTGCCATTATCCATTATTCAGCCTGATCTGTGAGCATTAACGTTTGGATGTTGTGTTATTCACTGGTCTTCTCTAAACCCTGATTGCTCTTGGTTGTTGTTCGGCATTGTAGGATAGCCGGGGGCAGTAGGTCGGACAGCGAGCGTTCGTTTAAAAAAAAATAATAGCGCGGGCTTCCATCTCCAAGAGGCCTGGCCTTGCTCATGTGGGTTACCGTGGTGATTTTGTAGAAGAGGGTCACATAGCCGTACACAATACCCTCCAACGGACCAAAATACATAATTTATTTTCAACTTGTTTGTTTACTACTAACAAAAGATGCAGCACATGTGAAGAGGTTTAAAGAATATTTGCGAGCGACCCAACTTGGACCTACATGAATCACATAAAGTCACATTGACTTAAAGCTGAACGATGTCCAGATGCTGTCGAACGACAAGTGACACCCGCCCCGAATGTGCCGTGTCTGGTTACCAAGCCCTGCGTCTAACTCCACCTATTTCTTCCCATCATGCATCCTTTCCAGTTCAAGTTTCTCACACTATCCTGTCAGGCTGGCAGACAACCAATATCACCAGACAACATAACATCCCATCATATGTTCATCCCTGTGTTACCACCTTCTACTTCTACCATCACTCCCTGACCCCCCTCCCTGCCCCCCTCTGCTCACTCCCTCGTTCTCAACTTCCTGTCACTGGCTTGGCCCCACCGCGTTGTCCCCGGCGACAGTTGCTTAGACAGCGTTGCCGGGAAGAGAATGGAACAGGTCATGCATACAGGGACATCGTGGGTGCAGACACACACACACACACACACACAGACACACGGTCACACCCCAGACACACAAACTCACACCGCAGACACACACACATCGCAGACACACACACATCGCAGACACACACACACAGTGGTTTGAGCGCCAGACTAAACACAGCTTGGTTTGGCCCATGGCATCACTTCCCATGTCCCTGGTCCTCTCACAGGACCGGTTGGTACTGGCTCTTAGGCTTACGCCAACTTCCACAGACATCTACACTGAGAAATTGGCCAGCAGACTGTCAGCCCTGGGAAAGTATGCGTGTGTACGTGTGGGTACTGCCCAGTAGTGTGTGGAGGTTTATGGCGTGGTAATTGTTGCACGTGTGTCTGTTGGGCGAGTCTACTTGTTGACAGCGAGTCTGTAGACTTTGTGTAGAGTGTTTGTGAATGTAGCAGTATGTTTTTTGGATTTCTGTGTGTGTGGAGGAAAATGTGCTCTGTGGGCCCTCATCTGTGGCGGGGGGAAGGGGGGGGGGAATGAGGGTCTGAGTGTTATTCTAAGCAGAGAAGCTGTTGCTAGGAAGAGTTTCCTGATTACATTATTGGCTGCTGGGTCTGAGAAGAGGACGGGATGAAGAGAGAAGGGGGTGTTGAGAAGGAGTGGGAGACAGAAATCAAAGGCTCCATTTCTCCATTCATCAATGAACTTTATATACCAAATCGATCGATCATTTATTCATTGATTATTCACAGCCGGCTAGCTAACGGGACCGATGCACGCCCATGTGATCCATGACATGAAATTGATTCATCAAATGTAACTGCATTTAATGTAAAAGGAAGCCTTTCAGCGAATCTATACATTTTAATGTATTTATTGACTACTGATTAAAGGGACCAATATAGACCTAATTACATGTAGTCATTTAGCAGACGCTCTTATCTTGAGTGTGACAGTGTATGAAGCTGGTAAGATGGCCAAGGTGAATCTTGACGCGTCTCAAAGTAAGATGAAGCATCTGACCGCGGTGCTGACCGCCGGGAGGTTAGCCCAGGTGATCAGGTACGCTACGAGCGTGTGTGAGTATACTTGGCATGTGAACGGGTGCGATAAAATAGTCTTGGTGTTCTAGAGAGCAGTCGTTTTTATATTGTGTGTGTGTGTGTGTGAGTCAGGATGGGAGCTGTACGTATGGGGTCATTATCGTAGCAAAACTATTCACAAATGCACAGCACGAATCACAAATGCACAGCACGGTCCACAAATGCACAACATGATTCACAAATGCACAGCACGATCCACAAATGCACAGCAAGATCCACAAATGCACAACATGATTCACAAATGCACAGCACGATCCACAAATGCACAGCAAGATCCACAAATGTGTACGATCCGCGATTCACAAATACGTAAGACAGAGACTGGTAATGAAGATGTAGCCTACTCATACATGGGAATACAAATTGGAGAGTAGGTATTCAAGAAGAGGTCTTTAACATAACCGTTGATGGATAATTATCTTAATTATTTAAGTACTAAACCAAATCATGTACCTTGGGTGTGATTTCAGCATCTTCTCGTAAGGGAAAAGCAGCTTGACCACATCTTATCTGTTAGAGAGAAGTGGCCAAATGCCAATCACCTTTAATCCCTTTCTCAACTGTTTCATTTGTTTCCCTGATCGGCCACTTCAATACATATACTTTAGTCCATACATGTGCAGAGCATTAAAAAGAGAACAAAGAAAAAGTCTAAATGTACATTAGGAAAACATTTTCTGATGATTGAATGTGCCTAGCTTGCTAGCTGATGAAACTCAAGACAACTTTGAATTATTAGCCTTATTTCAATACAAACTTCCACCAAACTCGTTTTAAAGCTAGATAGACTCCTGATCGTGACTCGATCCTAGCTACCTACACACCATATGCGGCACAGACATTTTAGGTAGGTTAATTGGTCTAGTTAGTTTGCTAGTGCCACTTCTATGATGTAGCTAGTTACTACCAGTTTGCTCGGTGACGCATGAGCGGAGCTAAAGTTA
>CAEFZP010002336.1:0-35000 GCA_903064625.1 Mallotus villosus | reverse complement strand
TCTCCTGTTCCCGCGTCTCCTCCAAAGCGCGGAGCCTCTCGCCCCTCTCTCCGCCACTCCTCCGCAGACTTCTGCAGATCCTCCCTCTCCGCCTCCTTCTCCCGCAGTTCCGTGGCAGCGGCCTGCTTCGCCGCCTTCAACTCCTGGATCTCGGCGTTCTTCTGGACCAGTTCCTTCTCCAGCCTCTCCTTCTCCGCCCTCAGGTTGCTCAGCTCTTCGGTCGTCTCCTCGATCCTTTTCTCCAGGACTTGCTTTTCCTCCTCCACTCCCTTCCAGCTCGGCCTTGGCAGCCTCGGACTGCATGATGGCATCCTCCAGGTTCCCCTCGCTCACCTCCCCCTCCCTCTCCAGGGACTCGATGCGGTCCTGGAGAGATTCCGCTTTCCTTTGGGCGCTCTTCAGCAGCTCGGCCATTTGAGTCTTCTTCTTCTCGTCGGACTCGATCCGGACCTGCAGCTTCTCGATGCCCGACCTCATCTGCCCCACCTCCTCCTGGGTGGAGTTGAGGCGGGAGGCGATCTCGCCCTTCTCCAGCAGGGAGGACTCCAGCGACTGGGCCAGACGTGAGACCTCTCCCTCCAGGCTCTGGATCTTGGTAACCATGGACTCAGAGTCGAGGCAAGCTGCGTTCCGGTCGTCACTAAACGCGTTCAGCTCCTTGAGGATCTCATCCTTCCCTCTGCTCTCCAGCGTGACCGCCTCCTCCAAGGCCCGGCACTGCCCAGCCAGCTGCTCCTTCTCCTTCTGAAAGCTCTCCAGGGTCCCCACGGCCTCTTCGAGTTCCTTCTTCCCCTCTCGGATGTCATCCTCCAGGATCTTGATGAGCTCCCTGGTGTCTACGTTGGTCTTCTCCAGGTTCTGAGCCTCATCCTTCCACCGGGCGAGGGAGAGGCCGAGCTCGTCCCTGTCCTCGGTGACTGCTCCCAGCTCCGTCCTCAGCTGGCTGGCGTCGGCCCCCAGGGCCGCTAGCTGCTGCTCCAGGACAGAGGCGGCCCGGCGCTGGGACTCTACCTCCCCCTCCAGGCGGAGCTTGTGGCCCTGCATGGTCTCGAGGTCTGCCTCCATCGACAGGATGTGAGACTCTAGGTTGGCCTTCTCCGAGCGAACCCTCTTCAGCTCACTCTCCTGCTGGAGGAACCGCTCGTCCCAGCCACCTGGAGGAGAGGAACAGTCAAATTAACTACAGCATTTTCAAAAAAAGTACAGAACCGAATCCGTCCAAAGTTTGGCTTTTCCTGCAGACGTTTTCTCCATCATATACCAAGCAAACCAAGTGTGATCGATGTTCCTTACCTTTGGCCACCTCCAGGTTCTCCATCATCTCCATGACGTCAGACAACTGACACTTAGAAGTCTGCAGCTGCAGCCTCAGAGAGTCAGCCTCCTCCATGACCTCCGACAGCTTGTCCTCCATCTTCCGTCTCTCCTTCAGCGCCACGGAGAGCTTCTCCGCCGAGCCACACCTCTCTTCCTCGGCCGCCTGAGCTCGGACCTCCAGCTGGACGCACAGATCCTTCCGGAGGGCCATCTCGGAGGTCAGGAGGTCGAAGTGGGCGTGGAGGCTCAGGAGCTCCGCCCTGCAGCCTTAGGACCGCCTCCCCGCTCGTCGTCTCCAGGTCGGTGCCTGGACGTGCAGGGTGGGGATGAGATGGGGTGGAGGTTGTCGGAGACGAGCTGTCCGTGATGCTGCCGTTCGCGCTCTCCTTGGGTTCGGGTGCAGCTGTACAGACCAGCTCCTCAATGCTGTCTGAGGACTCCTGTGGATATGTAAAACAATGACCACCCACAGCTTCTCACAATACCGTATTTCGATACGTCAGAGGTTAAAAACCGAAGATAAGAAGAAAGGAATAGCATTAGTGGACATTCTAAACCGAGGATGTCTTTCATGAAAAGGTCTTACCAGCTGTGCAGGATGCTGCTGCTGTTCCAGCGGCTCGTGAGGAGCGCCAGGGAGGTTCTCCGCTCCTTCTCCTCGTCCATGGTCTCCTCAAACACACCAGATAGCTCCTCCCACTCTTCAGACATCATCGACGTCTCTTCTACTCCGACATTCACCCCCTCCATGCTGCTGTTGATCCCGTCTGACGGCTTTGCCCCTGAAATTGACACGGATAAAAGCCAGTTGCATCATCAGTGGTCTCATTTCAAGTAAAAACCACTGAATCTTAAAATCCTTCTAATTCCAAACGATGACGTCATTATGACTCGACTCACCTGCGGCGTCCTCAGTGTTCCTCCAGCTGATGACCACCATCGACTCTGATGATGTTCTCCTGACCTTCTCCTCCTGCACATGCTCAGTGTGAAGCTGTAGGAGACGACTCTGCTGCTCTGTCACCTGGGCCAGCAGGCGGTCGTACCGCTCCTTGAACGAGGTCGACTCCTCCTGCAACCCGGCGAGCCTCCTGTGCAACTCTGCTTGCTCCCTCTCAAACTCTTGGTTCCTCACGCCGGCCGTCTCCACGGCAACCTTCAGACCTTCGTGATCTTCGGTCAGGCTCCGAAGGGCCGCTTGGAGACGTTCGTTATCTCGTTTGACCGCCTCCACCTCGTCTCGGGAGTTCAGTTCGTGCCTCTTCAAGTCGTCATCCACCTGGAGTTTCTCCTCAGTTAGCTGAGCCACGTTAGCCTTCACCTGGAGTTTCTCTCCAGTTAGCTGAGCCACGTTAGCATCCAGCTGTAGTTTCTCCTCAGTTAGCTGAGCCACGTTAGCATCCACCTGGAGTTTCTCCTCAGTTAGCTGAGCCACGTTAGCATCCACCTGGAGTTTCTCCTCAGTTAGCTGAGCCACGTTAGCATCCACCTGGAGTTTCTCCTCAGTTAGCTGAGCCACGTTAGCATCCAGCTGGAGTTTCTCCTCAGTTAGCTGAGCCACGTTAGCATCCAGCTGTAGTTTCTCCTCAGTTAGCTGAGCCACGTTAGCATCCAGCTGTAGTTTCTCCTCAGTTAGCTGAGCCACGTTAGCATCCAGCTGGAGTTTCTCCTCAGTTAGCTGAGCCACGTTAGTATCCAGCTGTAGTTTCTCCTCAGTTAGCTGAACCACGTTAGCATCCAGGCATTCGTTCTCTCGTTTGACCGCCTCCACCTCGTCTCGGGAGTTCAGTTCGTGCCTCTTCAAGTTGGCATCCACCTGGAGTTTCTCCTCAGTTAGCTGAGCCACGTTAGCATCCAGCTGGCGTTTCTCAGTAGCTGAGCACGTTAGCATCCAGCTGGCGTTTCTCTCAGTTAGCTTAGCCACGTTAGCCTCCAGCTGGAAAACGCCAGCTACGACGGTTTCGCGTTTCCTAACTTCCTCTTCCAACTGCTCCAAGACACCGTCGACCGTGGCCTGCAGAGATCTCACCTGGTCAACAGAGGCCAGGTGAGCCTGATTCTCCCTGTAAGCATCCTCCAGACTAGCAGCAAGCTGCGTCACTTCAGCCCTCCTCGAGGAAAGTTCCTCCTCCAGGGACTCAAACCGGGTCTCCAGGACGGACCTCTGAGTTTTGATCTCCTCCAACTCGCGCTCTAGAGTCGACCTTCGAGTCTCCGTCTCCGCTAGTTTGACCTCCAGAGCGGCCACAGTTCCCGTCAGCTCCTCTATCTGAGCTTCGTAGGTGCTGATGCAGGCTTCGTTGTCCTCCAGGTCCATTTGAAGCATCTCCAGCTGGACCTTGATCTTGTTCATACTCATGACCTTCTCCTTGACGGCATCGGTTGCTTTGGCCTGCTCCGCTTGCGCACGGTTCAACTCGTCCTTCAGATTCTTGATCTCATCGTCCTTCTCTTCTAGGCCGTCGGTAGCCGCAGACAAAGAACTTTTCATGGACTTCATCTCTTTCTGCTGGTTCGACGCGGCTTCTTTCCAGTTTTCGACCTCTTGGCAAGCCAGGTTATAGGCCTTGTCTACTTCCTCCAGCTTGCTGTCGCGAGAGGCACAGTCTTCCCTGAGCTTAGAGAGTTCTGACGAGGCGCTCTCCCACAACTCCTTAGCCTCTGCTGCCTCTTTGCAGTTCCTCTCCTGTTCCTCCTTCAGTTTCTCAAATTCATCATGGCGTCGTTGGGAGACGTCTTTGATCTCGTTCTCCTGAGAGGCTATTTGTTTGATCTTCTCCTCCACGCTGTTCTCCAGGTTTGCATTTTGCTCAAGAGCAGACGCATGACTCTTCTCTAAAGCATCAAAGGTTTTTCTCAGGTCAGCACACGTCTGGTTTACCTCTTCCAGCTCGGTTTTCAAAGCAGGAAGCATCTCTACAGAAGCCTCTTTCTCAGAAAGCTCTTCCTTAAAAGCAGAGATCTGCTTCAGCAGAATATCTTTCTCTTCATTCATGGGAATCGCGAAGGCTTTGATATTTCGCCTCTCCCTCCCTTTCAATCTCTTGTACTTTTTCGGACAGTTGTTCATTGAGCTTCTCCACTTCAGAAGCCTTGTCCTTTGCAGCACTCGTCTGTGCCTCGAGTGTCTTGATGTCATTCTCTGTCTGGGCTAAAGCCTCAGACATATTCTGGAGGGCATTTTGTTTCTCTTGATCCGCAGCTGTCAGCACGTCACACAGCTCCTGAAGTTTGGCGGCAGCCATCGCCCGCTCCGAAAGGGCATCGATTTCCGTTTGCAAACCCTCTTTCCTTTCATCAGCCTCAGAGAGCTTCGCCAGAAGATCCTCTTTAGTTTTCACCAAGTCATCGAACTTAGTCTGTAGGTCAGCCCCCAGGTCTTTATGTAACTTCAGGGCCGATTCTAAAGATGAAACCTGGTCTTGGACTAAGGAGAGCTCCTGTTGAGACTTGATCAGCTCCAGCTTGGCTTGCTCCGCCTCCTCCGCCTTTACGGCGACGCTCTCCTCGCACTCCCTCAGGAGAGAGCTCCTTTCCTCCGCAAGCCTGGCCTGCAGCTCATCCAGCTGGGCGGTTGCCTGGGCGACGCTCTCCCGGAGCCGAGACACCTCAGCCTGGCCCAGCTCGATCACAGAGTCTTTGGATGGGCCAGGTCGCATGCCACCTGATACTGCTCCAACAGCTCCACGTGGGATCTCTCTGCCCTCTCCGCCCTCTCGCTTTCTTGCTGGAGACGGCTCTCTAGGTCTTTCACCTGGTCTTCCAGGCGTGTGACCTGGAGACCTACGTTCTCCAGGTCTTTGGAGTGCTTCTGACCAGACTCAGACAGCTGGGCCAGGAGCTCATCGCGCAGTCGCTCTTTCTCCTCCAGCTCGGTGCACTTGTTGAGCAGTTCACCCTTGAGGGAGTCGATCTGACCGGACAGACTGGCCTTCTCCTCTTCTACGGTTTTCAGCAGGTCCTTTAGAACGCTGTGGTCGTCGTTCAGAGACACCACGCTCTTCTCCAGCTCGCCGATTCGGCTGGTCAGACCTTGCTGCACGGTCTCCGCGTCATTAATAAGAGTTTCCTTCTCGGTTTTCCACTGAAGCAGAGTTTCGTGTTCCTTTCTCAGGTCGACAAACTCTTTCTGGCTGCTGCCCAAGGTTGCCTTCAGGTCTTTGTTCTCGTTCTCCATGGCGACCAGCTTGATTGACAGCTGTTCCACCTCTTGCTTTTGTTTCTGCAGCTCGCCGTGGGACTTCTCGATTTTCGCTTCCGTGTCGGACAGACTTTTCTTCAGGTTCTCCAAATCCTTGGAGGAGGACATGGCTTGACTCTCCAGTTTCGTCTTGAGTCCTTTCAGCTCCTCACCCTGAGCTTCAGTTTTAGCTGTTTCGATAAAGCACATAAAAACATTACTTCCTGTACTTTTTAAACACCAGAAGAAGTTAACTTGGTGTTGAAAGCTCATCAAAAACACCAGAAGAAGTTAACTTGGTGTCGAAAGCTCATCAAAAACACCAGAAGAAGTTAACTTGGTGTTGAAAGCTCAACAACAACAACAAACTTCCAACAAAATCCAACATCAGACAGTGAGATAGTCTACCTCTCAGATCTTCCACCATGTTCTGGCTGCGTTTCAGGTTCTGCTCCCAGGTCTTCTTCTCCTCCTCCAGCTGAGACAGCTTCCTGCCACCCTGCTCCACCTGGGAGCTCAGGTTGTTCTTCTCCTTCTGCAACTCCTGGACAAACCAACAAATCAATCATCACAGAACCTAGACTCTGACATTAAACATCAACTATAAAAAAAGGAGATTTCCACCTGAGAACGGGACACTCCTAAGCTGTTCGCTTTAGCAGCACCTGTTACAATCAGCTCCAAAAGGTGAGGATATCACCTAGTAAATACTGGGCCAGGAGAGAGAACACACTGGTACTAGATGTCTGCCGTTACCTCAAACTTCTTCCTGATGTCGAGCTCCTTGGTCTGGCTGGCCTGCAGGCTCTGCTCAGACCGGAACAACTTCTGCTTCTGATCCTCCACTTCTTTCTCCATCTGACCTTTCTGGAATGTCACCTGAGGTGGAGAAGAGAAGAAAAAAAAGCAATGTTGGGACCATTAATACATCACTGCTAGATCAGCAACATGGCCGAATTGCTAATTACATTATCGTGAGACAATATAATTGATACAAAAAATACTACAGCACGTCACCTTGAGCTAGGTGTAGACCAGTGGTTCCCAAACCTGTCCTCAGGGACCACCTGTCCTGCATGTTTTAGATGTTTCCCTGCTCCAACACACCTGATTCAAATGAATGGGTCGTTATCTAAGTCTGTAGAAGCCTGTTAGCGACCATTCATTTGAATCAGGTGTGTTGGAGCAGGGAAACATCTAAAACATGCAGGACAGGTGGTCCCTGAGGACAGGTTTGAGAACCACTGGTGTAGACTAATATGTCATTCCTCATTTGCGATGGACTTGTCTTACCTTCTCTAGCTCAGACTGGACGATGTTGTGGTCTTTCTTGGCTTGCTGGATCTCCTGGTTTAGCTTGGTCTTGCTCTGGTTGAACTGCTGATCCAGGACCTGGTGGCTGCTCTGCAGCTGTGCAAGCTCCTGAAAAAACACCAGAAGAAGTTAACTTGGTGTTGAAAGCTCATCAAAAACACCAGAAGAAGTTAACTTGGTGTTGAAAGCTCATCAAAAACACCAGAAGAAGTTAACTTGGTGTTGAAAGCTCATCAAAAACACCAGAAGAAGTTAACTTGGTGTTGAAAGCTCATCAAAAACACCAGAAGAAGTTAACTTGGTGTTGAAAGCTCATCAAAAAACTTAAGATGCCAGGACATGGGTTTCAATAAATGTTTTCGTTTGAATAAACAATCATCGTCGTGGTGATAGTCACGGACGAGGATAAGAGTCAGATAAACAACAACTGACCTTCTGGCTCTCCTTTTCCTGATCCTTGATCTTCTGCTCCAGGGCTCTCTTGGAGCTCTCGGCGTTGTGCCTCTGGCAGCTCATCTCCTCAGACACCTGCTTCAGCTTCTGTTCCACTGACACACACTGGGAAAGGCACACAGAACGTGAGGCAGGCAGAACATGAGGCAGGCAGAACATGAGGCACGCAGAACGTGAGGCACGCAGAACGTGAGGCAGGCAGAACGCGAGTCACGCAGAACGCGAGGCACGCTGGCTTGTTGTAATTTGCGTTCAAGACAGTTAGAGACGTGTCGGACTAAACCCCCCACGCCGCGGTCTCTCTCCCTCTCAGTTACCTTGGCGACAGCCAGCTCGTGCTGCGTGGTGGCCTTGGCGACGTCGTCCCGGCTCTTGCCCAGGGCTCGGTCCTTCTCGGCCAGGTCTCTCCGGGCCTGGTCCAGCTGGGCCTGAAGCTCCTGCAGCCTGGACGTCTGGCTCTTCACCTCCCGATCCTGGGCGGACACTCGCTGCTCCAGCTCACCCGCTCTGCTCTTCAGCTCTGAACCCACGAGACGTAAAACAAGTGGTGAGACTCAAGATGACACTCCGAGAGATGGCCTAGCCAGGCCACAAACACCATGTAATTCAAAATCCTGTTTCTCAAATGCCTTGCACACACAAGAAGCATTCATACACAAATATATATGCAATTGCCTAGTCCCCTTTTAGACTTAGGAGCAGAGTTATATGACACAGTAAAGGCCTTAAGGGTCGAAGATGAGCACCCCAATGTAGAGAAGAGGGGTAGAGAACTGAGACACAGGGCTGGTAATCGCTATCAATAGTTAGAACTAGAACTAAATGTTCCTACCGTGGTTGAGGTTCCTTAGCTGCTCCATCTGTTGGTGGGAGGAGTCTCGAGAGTCGCCAAGCGATACGGGCGTGCTGATTCGTTGGTTCGTATTAACGGGCGTTTCTTCCGCGTTCCACAGGAAGCCAGAGGACGCCGTACCGCCACGCCTCAGTGGCGTTTCTGTGGCGCCCTGGGACTGGCGGCCCTGCGATTGGTTCTGCTGTTGCCATGGGAATATCGAAGAGCCAGCCTGTTGCCGGGCTGCAATGTCCTTGTGGCTCACGGACGACTGATTCAACAACTTTGAGATAAAACACAACATGCATGATTTGTATTAAAAAATCGACAAATATATTTCCATGAAGAATCAATTTTATTGTAAAATTCTATCGTCTGTTAATGTTAAGGGTCTCTCTCACCTTGACTTGCATTATTTTCAGCTCAGCCTCCAGTCTCTTCCTCTCTTCCAACTCATGGTTATATCTCTCCTGTAGATCTTCAAGCCTGGAATCTAAGGGGGAGAGGGGAAAGAGAACTGTCTTTAGAAGAAAAAAAACGACAAAAAACTCAAATATATCCGATTCCAGAAAAATGTACATTGAATGTGCGATTTTACAACGTGGGCTATCAAATGACAACAGCTGACTGCTGTTATATATATATATATATATATATCACATATTTTACCATTCTGTCTATAGCTTGGAGTGACTGCAGGGGTGGCAAAAGTCTTCTGTGGGTGTGCAATAGGGCTGAAGATCAGACGAGTGCGAGGTCGCGACCTGTCAAAGTCAGTCTTGTACCTGTGAAAAGAATCACTTTCACTGTTAACCACTGACGTGTGATCAGTTCATGTTACCTGTGTGTGATGAAAACTGTAAAGGTATGTAGCTAATATATACCCCTGTAGTGGCACAGTAACAGGGAGGGGAGTTAGGAGAAGTCTAAGGACCCTGGTCAGACAGGGGCCCCAGCCAAACCCCATACTTTATTGTATGATGGCTGAGTGGCTGAGTGGTGAGGTAGTCGGGCTATTAATCGGAAGGTTGTTGGTTCGATTCCCGGCCCTGCAAAATGACCTTGTGTCCTTGGGCAAGGCACTACACCCTACTTGCCTCGGGGAGAATGTCTCTGTACTTACTGTAAGTCGCTCTGGATAAGAGCGTCTGCTAAATGCCTAAATGTATATTTTCGTGTCAATAGTACAAATTAGCCAGGCGGCCTACAACCTTAGCGACGGCCCTGCTCCTGTCAACATACTCACTTCTTCAGCTCGTGCTCCAGGCGTTCGATGGTCCTCTTGCTAGCGCTCAGTTGCCCCTCGAGGTAGTTCACCTGTTGTTCTTTCACCGTGAGATCGTGACTTGCCTTCTGGCGAGCCTTTTCGAGAGAGTCACATGACTCCAACAGAGACTGGTTCTCCCTCTTCAGAGCCGATGCCTCACTCTTCTCACCGTCCATCTGACCAGAGAGAGTATCGCGATGATCAAACGTAATGCACGGATGCACATCCACACACAGACATAAACATTTAAAAAAAGGTCAATGTATTGTATGGTTTTGGTCTCCCTGTTAGTGTTAGGAATTAAAGCGCTGGCTGAGTTCGCAAAATGTTGAAAAGAAAATTCACATTTAATAAAGTAACAAAATAAAATCGATTGCTTCTGGACAGAGTTACCATGGCGCGATCATTACCTTTTGTTTCTGTTTCTGCAGGGCAGCCTCCAGAGAGTCTAGTTGGAACTGTTTCTGGTTCTTCTCTTTTTTATATTTGTCCAGCTGGCCTTCGAGCTCCTGGACCTTCTGGAGGGCTTTCCCCGAAAGGCCATCTTTCCATTCCTCCACCGCCCAACTCATGATTGACTGACCTGCAACGTTATGTTTGACTTAGACACCCCGAAAGCATTGATTACAATTGAGTGTACAGTACGCTGTAGCCTGTGGCTAAACTTGGACGAGTTGGTATAAGGAAGGTATTGTAGCTAGATATCGGGTAGTTACTATAAACTATATTTATTGAATTAATCACTATCAGGCGAAGTATACGCTAAGTAGCTACCGGGCTAGCCAAGAAGATACTGGCCATGCTAGCGTTTACACATTCAAATGAAAACAACCAATACTAAAACAATGCCACATTACGCAAATTTTTTTAGATTTTGCATTGAGAACATCGCTGAATATGAAACTTATGCCAAACTCAACCTCATAAAATAAAATGTGTGTTGCTATTCAGTCACTTACTTTAGGCGCGATCCCGTATCTTCTTGTGTGTGGTAAAAGCTGAAAATTCAAAATCCGCCACGCTCTCTAATGCGCCGTTCCCATTGGGTGGTTGGATTCGTTTAAAACACGTTTGATTGGCCACGTATTATGTCGTAATCTTTGTTTTTTTAAATGCCTATTTGTTGTGCTTGTCTTTGTCTTTTGTGCTGGTAAAGGTCAGTTGGTTTATGTAGTAATCATGGAGAATGAACATACTGTCCTCCAATATTATTTGTTTATATTGTCCGACAATAAAGTCAGTATCATTTGCAAAAGAAGGCGGAGTTGGAGACCGTCATTGAATTGCCTTTGAGCCTTGTTCATAGCGCTCTGCCGCCACCCCGTGGATATGTTTAGTCATTGCAGGACAGTGTTAGCTGGGACATCACGTGATCATCAGCTGCCGGAAGTTACCATTCATTCAGTACATTGGCCTGCCAGACGTAACTTAGTAGCTAGCTGACGCACATTTGCTTTAAACAAACATATGTAGAAATGTTTAAGAGAAAGTTGACAGCTTTGGACTATCACAACCCATCTGCATTTGATTGCAAAGGTAGGACAGAATCAAGCGATTTTTTAAACAAACGGCTGTAAATCAAGCACTCATGCCATGCTTTGCTGGTAGCTAGCTAACAAGCTCTTTACTTTTGCTAGGCCAGTGTTGCTAGTTGAAGACTTGCAAACAATAGTACCTGCAACTGTCTAGTTAGTTAGTTTGAAAAATCATGCGGAGCTTTTTATTGAATCACTTGGGTAGGTTACCTGGTAGGTAACTAGCCGGATACCTAGATAGCGTGCATTGGACGCCAGTGATGGTATCGTTTAACGTCAGACAGGACCAATTATGCGTAGCCTACTTGCAGTCTACTTTTTTTCCACACCAGCCTTACATAATGACTTACTTAGTTAGCTAGCACTTGGAACCTATAATACTTAATAAACATAATGCAGAAAACTGACCGACTGAAACATCGTGTTATTATGTATTGTGCTGTGCAGATGAGCCTGAATTCAGGAATTTCATCGTCTGGATTGAGGATCAGAAAATCAGACATTATAAAATCGAAGACCGCGGCAACCTGAGAAACATCCCAAGCTCCGAATGGCCCAAGTTCTTTGAGACGGTAAGGCAGACTGTAGAAGCACCCAGATGGAAGCCCCACCCGGACCAACACACACACACACACACACACACACACACACACACACACACACACACACACACACACACACACTTACACTCTATATAGGTCACCGCCCACTATAAAGTAATAAATCTGACACAATTTTACCTGCGGGTACGAAATAAAGATACCTTGATATTCACATGTACATGTACAGTACCGCCCAACCATATAAGTAATCTAATTCACATGTACAGCACTTAATACTTCAGAAGATTGGAAGCAAACATTTTATTTCTATCTTAAACATAATCTTCACATGATCATTTTCGTTGAACTATGTAATTCAGGTAATGTCTAGGTTGTAAAACATTTATTCTTTTAATTAAACAGTATCTTCAGGATGTAAACTGTCCGTTCAGTGTCCAAGAGAGACCAGAGGCAGTTGATTGGTTGCTGGGTCTAGCTGTTCGTTTAGAGTACGGTGACAATGGTACAGTAAATTATAATTACATTCTCATACAAACATTTATAAATTAAAAAAAGCTTATTGTATTTCTGTGATCTTTCTATTATGTTTTTTCTTCTTCATCATCTGCACTAATTGTACATACAGCTGCTTTCACTGCACTAAAGTTCCCAGATTGTCCACTAGATGGCGTCATTGTCTCAGAAATGTATATCTTGTCTTATTCCCCTAACAGTAGATAAGTACAAGAACTGCCCACAGGCCACAGCCACCAGCAACACTGAGAAACCATCCGATCCTCTTATCCACCTGGACAGTGAGTAGGACCGTTCGTTCTCGTCCTCGTCTGGAAGCTGATCCCCCTCCCTCCCTCCCCCTCCCTCCTCCCCCTCTCTCCCTCCCCCTCTCTCCCTCTTTCCCTTCCTCCCATTCTTTTATTGAGCCAGTGACCCCACTCGCACTCCTCTTTAACTCTTTCTATGTTTATTTTGTCTGATCCAACTATTTCCTCATCCTCTTTTCCTGTCTCTCTCTCCCCTTCCTCCTCGAAAGTTCATCCACCTCTGTCCTCAAGTCCTGGTTATCACTGTCCTCCACGATTCACTGAATCAGAATCAGAATCAGAAAGGGTTTTATTGGCCATGAAAGTTTGCACAGTCAAGGAATTTGCTTTGGCAGGAAGGTGCATACAATAAACATATAGTATCCTTAAATTTAAATATGTGGACTGTCTATACTAACTATCTATACTATATAACTATACTATCTATACTAAAGTGGAATTATATTTAAAATAAAATATACAATAAAATATAAGTTGCCTAATTTACAATATAAAAATACAAAAAATACAAATATGACAAAAAATACAAATGTAATGGGATACAAATGTCTGATTAAAGAAACTAGATGAAGGGTACATTGAAGTAGGCAAGACTAGCCGACTGTCAGCTAGACCACCAGACAGATTAATCACTCCCACAACCATGTGTGTGTGTGTGTGTGTGTGTGTGTGTCTTGATTCTGAAGGTAACAACCCAGACTTTAAGGCTGGTGTCATGGCCCTGGCTAACATCCTAAACATCCAACGCCACGACGACTACCTTGTAATGCTGAAGGTCAGTATGCGGATCAGGAAGCAAGCACAAGGAACCACCGCTGCTATGTTTAAACACACGTTCAATAGTTGTTGTTTTTTCGTCTTTGATCCAAAAGGCCATCAGGATCCTTATTCAAGAGAGGCTCAGCCCTGAGGCCATACTGAAGGCCAGTCAGTCTAAAGAGGTAAGTCGGAAGATGTGTCTTCAACCTCAGTAGAGTAGCACTGTATTGATCCAAGGGGGAAAATTGCTAGCTAGTTAGCTGTTCAGGTAGGAGGGGAAACTGTATTGATCCTAGATAGTTACTTTCAGCCTCATTTAACATGAACTGCAAACAAATTCTGGACACACTCGTAATCTTAACAAGTACCACAGCTCTGTAATTTTCATCCTTTCATCTCGGTGAAATGAACAACATGTGACCTCCTCGCACGCCTACTGTTTGACGTCTCTCTCAGCGGCCAGCCCTTTGGAGTTGTTCCAGAGAGTTGACCGGCGGTACTTTTGGCACTTCCTGTGGACCTTGATTGGTTTTTAATTGCAGTGATGTATGACTTCCTGTTTTGCCTGCTCCTCTCTAGGGTCTCCCCGTGGCCTTGGATAAGCACGTCCTCGGCTTTGATACTGGAGGTGAGTGAGGGAGGAAGGGGCTTGTCATGAGGGAGGGAGGGGCTTGTCATGAGGGAGGGAGGGAGGGAGGGGCTTGTCATGAGGGAGGGAGGGGCTTGTCATGAGTGAGGGAGGGGCTTGTCATGAGGGAGGGAGGGGCTTGTCATGAGGGAGGGAGGGGCTTGTCATGAGGGAGGGAGGGGCTTGTCATGAGGGAGGGAGGGAGGGGCTTGTCATGAGGGAGGGAGGGAGGGGCTTGTCATGAGGGAGGGAGGGAGGGGCTTGTCATGAGGGAGGGAGGGGCTTGTCATGAGGGAGGGAGGGAGGGGCTTGTCATGAGGGAGGGAGGGGCTTGTCATGAGGGAGGGAGGGGCTTGTCATGAGGGAGGGAGGGAGGGGCTTGTCATGGTTAATGCGCACCAGGCTCAAACTGGAAGTTTCAGTGCGTTACCCAGGTTACAGTGCGTTACCGAGGTTACAAAGTTCCTCAGTGAAAGCGTTCCACACGTCAGTTGTATTTCAGTGTTCTCGAGTATCTCAAGTGTTTTGCCGAATGGCCCTCAGTGAGCATAAGGTTCTTACTGATTTGTCTTTTCTACGTACCCGAATGTTTAATCTAAATAGTTACTCACTGGTCTACACGTTCTGCACCAGGGAGACGACCAGAAGGCCTAGAACAGATTTTGGTTTGGCTTTGTGCAACGTTGATATAAGGGTTGAACAGGAAAGCTGATGTGAAGAGACCTATTCATTATGCCAAGTGACTCTCCGTGTGATACACATCCGCAGAAAGGAAACAAAGTGTTGACATGTGTTTGTGGAGAGTGCCGTGTCATTTCCTGTCAGGATGACATCATGCTATGTCAGGGGTTATGTCAGCGCGGGGGAAGCCTTGTAACTACACAATGGGTGCTTCTATTATAACGCACAAGGAGGAATAGCTGGAAAGAACCCAATTAAATTATTATCTTGTATTGTCAGTAGAAGCACTACAGTACACACACAGGACTGTCATTAAGTGAGTTGAATGCTGAGGGCTCACCAGGTAAAGGTTCATGAACCAAGCAGCAGGTTTGAATCCAGCCTGGGCCCTTTGTTGCATGTCTACCTCTCTCTACCTCTACCTCTCTCTCTCTCTTCCTGTCTACCTCTCTCTACCTCTCCTTCCTGTCTACCTCTCTCTCTCTCTTCCTGTCTACCTCTCTCTACCTCTACCTCTCTACCTCTACCTCTCTCTTCCTGTCTACCTCTACCTCTCTCTTCCTGTCTACCTTTCTCTACCTCTACCTCTCTCTCTCTCTTCCTCTCTACCTCTCTCTCTCTTCCTGTCTACCTCTCTCTCTCTCTTCCTGTCTACCTCTCTCTACCTCTACCTCTCTACCTCTACCTCTACCTCTCTCTCTACCTCTACCTCTCTCTTCCTGTCTACCTCTCTCTACCTCTACCTCTCTACCTCTACCTCTACCTCTCTCTCTACCTCTACCTCTCTCTTCCTGTCTACCTCTTTCTACCTCTACCTCTCTCTCTACCTCTACCTCTCTCTCTCTCTCTCTTCCTGTCTACCTCTATCCAATATAAAGCATAAAATGCGACACAAAATATATCTTTTAAAACCTGAGTATTGACCGCGTCTCCTTTCTCTCCTCTGCAGACGCCACGTTGAACGAGGCGGCCCAGATCCTCCGTCTGCTCCACATCGAGGAGCTCCGCGACCTGCAGACCAAGATCAACGAGGCCATCGTGGCCGTCCAGGCCATCATCGCAGACCCCAAGACGGACCATCGCCTGGGCAAGGTGGGCAGATGACCCGCCCCTGTTCCTGCCGTGTGACCTGTGACCCTTCTGGGGTCACCCGACCCCCAGGTAGTCTGATTAGGACTATCCCCAGACTGTAAACTGACAGTCTACAGACCTGTTGGAGCTTAATCCCCACCCTACAAAAACCACAACAAAGCCTTTGTTGGATTACCATGTTTGTTTTAAGAAGTGGAAGACGAGTCTGTTGGAGTTTTTTTTTGGTTTTCGGAGAAGGAAAAGCTTTTCCCACTTTGTGGAATGAATGGAGAGGGTTTATAAAGTGTATGAAATACATGCCATCATCTAATGTGTGGTTTGTGTGTGATTCTTGTTGGCTTAAAATAACTAACTGACATGAAACCCCAGTTTAAGAGTTGTTCTGTTGGTTTAGAGGCAAACCGTACAAAGTTTAACAGAGGGTAGTTGTACAAATCCTGAATCACATTTTATTGTTATAAATATCACATCTTACAAAAGATACAAAAAGATACAAAAGAACTGTGGTAATAAGTATTTGGTAAAATGTCAATGCAATTTCATGTGTGAAATACAATTTTCATATTAGTGCACAGTCTACTCAAATACTGCATTGCTGTGACAACAGGATTTGTGGCTCAAAGATCTTATTTTTTAAAGCTTTTTTTTTCTCTTTGGCTTTCTATAAAAACACACATACAAAAATACAGTAGAATGAAATGAGGTATAAAACAAATTTACAAAACTATATTTGGGAAGAGGGGGTGAGGGAGTCGCCGCCATCGGCGTTTGTAAATTTGACTTTTGTGGTTTCAGGTGTTTTGTTTTTTTGGTGAGTTTCTTCTTCTGTTCCTTTGTTTCGCAGTCTCTCTCTGAAGGAGTTCTCACAGGAGAAGCACTTAAAAGACTAGCTCGAAATAGCACCGTAGAACAGTCTCTGTCATTAGTGTCTCCCTGTAACAGATAATAACCATATTAGGTCACAAATGACAAACGGAACCACACAGACAGCACACTTCACTCAGCGGAACATCCCAGCCTTGCATCCCAGAATAAACATTACGTCAACAGTTGTCATTTTTACCCCATAACAAGACAAATACCCTCTTTAAGATATTTGAGTGCAGGTCTACAAAATGGAATCATCTCATTGGCTGTTTCCATGGCTTTGAAGCCCTTTGATGTGGGAGCCAGGAACAGTCACATTTCGTCGCCTAGGTCTGAAGTACAATGATTTGACGGCAGACGCCTTCTACTTTGCCCAGTTGACAGGTTGTGTGCAATGGGACTTTTGTCTACCTCTCTTTCATTTCATGTAGGAGGTATTCAAAGCAGGTGTCAGCACCCATACTGTCAGGTAAAAACCAAGTACGCCATCGAGACAAGGAACAAGAACTTCTGTTTGACTTGCATTTTAACCTCAAAGGCTCACACCAAAATAAATGATACAGGCTGTGAACGTGAAGGCGTTTCGTGTGTATAAGTACCTGATATACAGTGGGAAGTTGCCACGGCAATGCCATACAGGTGGGACCTCTGGTCAGGTAGGTACTCTTCGGAGAACTGGCTGCCATCACGCCTCACCGCCATCACGCCATCCCTGTGAACGAGAGAGAGGCGGAGCCTGACTGAGCTGGAATAAGAGTGATCATGTCTCTGGTTCTAAAGGATGAATGAGATCAGTTGTATGAGATGTTTGGGGGCCGTATCAGAGTGAGGCGCATGGGTGTATCTAGCCCTATTTTGGCTGGAGCCCCCCCAAATATATGTATATATTTTTTTCATATTTTAAATCTAAATGTGTTAATTTCTCTTCCTTAAACCCACTAGAGGAAAATATTTAAAAGGATATTTTCAAAAATGTCTTCTGGGGGAACATGCCCCCAGACCCCCCTAATTTTGCTGGGTCACAGGAAAAATAATAGGTTTTATCTAGGGGCTTAGCCCCCCCAAAAGTGGGAACCTAGATTCGCCCCTGGTGAGACTCCCACCTTCTCCAGTCTGTGTAGTAGAAGTGGTTGCTGTAGAACACCATGCTGAAGGGATAGTTGAGGTTGCTGTGGATCACCCTTCGAGCCGTTCCGTCCGGGGAGATGCATTCCAATCGCTTTGTCCCTGCGAGAGAGAGAAACGGGAGAGAGACCGATGTGGGACTGTTGGTTTGATTGTGAAAGCAAACGAGACAATTTCACAGCTCGTGATTTTTAAGATCGTAAAACGGTTCAGTGCGTCACACAACACGCTGAAATTCGATTCATTTACGAGGGGGGAAAAAAACGAAAGCAGCACATAAAAAACAGGTTTAAATCGAGAGAGTACTTGGCGGGTGGATTCACCAAACTCCTCGCGGGCACGCTTACCTGCGTCAGCCCAGCACACCTGGCGTGAGGTCGTGTCAAAGGTCAAAGCGTTGGGCAGGCCAATCCCCTCCCTGACCAGAACCTTCCTGCTGTGTCCCTCCACCGAGGCACTCTCGATCTTCGGAGCCTCCCTGTTCCAGTCGGTCCAGAACAGTGTCCTAAAGGGAAAGACACACAGCCAGGTCAGGGGACAGTGTCCTAAAGTGAAAGACACACAGCCAGGTCAGGGGACAGTGTCCTAAAGTGAAAGACACACAGCCAGGTCAGGGGACAGTGTCCTAAAGTGAAAGACACACAGACAGCTCAGGGGACAGTGTCCTAAAGGGAAAGACACACAGACAGGTCAGGGGACAGTGTCCTAAAGTCAAAGACACACAGACAGCTCAGGGGACAGTGTCCTAAAGTCAAAGACACACAGCCAGGTCAGGGGACAGTGTCCTAAAGGGAAAGATACACAGACAGGTCAGGGGACAGTGTCCTAAAGTCAAAGACACACAGACAGCTCAGGGGACAGTGTCCTAAAGGGAAAGACACACAGACAGGTCAGGGGACAGTGTCCTAAAGTCAAAGACACACAGCCAGGTCAGGGGACAGTGTCCTAAAGTGAAAGACACACAGCCAGGTCAGGGGACAGTGTCCTAAAGTGAAAGACACACAGACAGGTCAGGGGACAGTGTCCTAAAGGGAAAGACACACAGACAGCTCAGGAGACAGCGTCGAGATGGTGGCTGGACTGGTGCTTGGTTACAGGACGCATTACGAGGTTGATAGGGTTGTAAAACGAACCTGTGGAAAACACTACCACTGTTTCACAAACATAGGTGGAATGAACTGCCTTGATAAGGTATGTTGTTGCACTTTATTCTATGAGGGCATATTCCTCAGAGAAATGAATTGAATTTTGTTTTCACTGACGAGGTGGATAATATTGTTACGCCCTCACTCAATTTTAAGAGGGGGGACGTAAAAATGTATATGTTAAAAATTATTCTGCAATAACATGCTTTTTTCTCTTCAGTCCTTGTAGCACTGTGCCAAGATATACAGTGTGGATTTTAAAAACAAAACCCCTGATAAAACTACATTTTACAATCATTTAACGTACCCTCGAGGCTTTCTGAAACAAGAGTACATTATCAGATACTGAGGGATAACGTATACTGCTTCTCAAGAGTTACCACTGGTATTATTACCAACATATGGTTTGAATAAACATACCTAATCAGATGCAATTACTTGTAACATGTTCTTTATGGTGTATATAACCAGCTTCGGGGGGTTTGGCACAAGGTATTTGGTTCTAGCATTACATATTAATAGATAAATAATCGTTTTCTTGAAAAACACAAACATTGAAAGATGTTTGGCTAAGATAACTGAAAAGCTACGGCAGTCACAATTTCTGGTATTTCAGACTGGGGTTCAATGAAATTCCTGCTTCACATGATTGGACTGATGATTAAGTGTGTGCTTGGTGATATATTAGACTAAACACACAATCCCTGTGCCAGAGAGCTGAATATAACGTGTACACAAACACGCGCGCACACACACACACACACACACACACACACACAAACACACACACACACACACACACACACACACACACACACACACACGCACACGTAGTTGTCCTGATTGGCCCATGCGGTTTGGATTACATATGCTCTCCGGAGGCCAGCTGGGGCAGATGTGGAGATGTCAGAGAGCTCTCAGGATCAGGATCAACATGTGTGTGGTTCCTGGCCCACACGCTGCCTGTTCCTCCTCCACAGAGGCACCCAGACGGAGGAGAGAGAGAGAGAGAGGGGGGAGAGAGAGAGAGAGAGAGAGGGGGGGGGGGATGATGTTGAGATGGTGAGTAGGGTAGTTAGCTTTCTGTTTTCTATTTCTCTGTCTCGCGTCTCTTTCTCTTTCTCTTTCTCTTTCTCTTGCTCTTCTCTTTCTCGTTCTCTTTCTCTTCTCTCTTTCTCTTTCTCTTCTCTCTCTCTCTCGCTCTCTCTCTCTCCTCTCTCTTTTGTCCCTCCCTTTCTCGCTCTTCTCTCTCTCCCTCTCTCTCTCTCTCTTCTCTCTCCTCTCTCCTCTCTCTCTCTCTCTCTGTCTCTGATGACTCTGTTTTGTCTCGCTGTCAGAGAGATAGAGACAGCTGTGTTCTCCCGCCTCCAGAACTTCTAAGAAGCTCTCTCATTCTCAGTCTTACTCCCCCCTTCGTTCTTGACCTTCTCTGTCCCCTTACGTAATCCCTCTCCTCCTCTGTCCTCCTGGCCCCCTCATCCTTCACCTTCTCACACTCCTCTGCATGTGGAGACTTCTCTTTCGGAGGTCTCGTCTGCAGAGGCTGTCTGAGTAACGGGGCACTATCTCTGCATGGCATCATCGGGGACAGGAAGTGAGCTGTCTCACAGGAAATGAGCACTAATTGACATGACCATTAATTAAACAAGGGGAAACACAAATCTAAAACCCTTTTTTTGCTCGGACAAACACACACACACACACACACTCAGACACACACACACACAAACACACACACACACAGTGTGCCAGTCTTGGGGGACCACCAGGTCCACGGTTGCTTATGTGGGCTCTGATGGATCTGTTTACAGCTGATGAGGTCACAGGCAGGTTGCACAGAACAACCTGTGGCCTCTGACCCACAATCCCACGGGCTTTTCCTTGTCTCGTCGCATTAAAGAGCTTCGAATCAGACGCTGAACCAAAACAACTCTGTTTTTCATCACGAGAGGCATCAGGTCATGCATAGTCACACACACACTGACTCGAGCACGGGGAGCCTTTAGCTCAGGAGCTACGCACAGTCAGAGACCAGGAGAATTCATGTCAACAAAAATGTTACCCAGTGGAAGAGTCCACTATGATGGTCATGTGGTAGTCTTACCCAGTGGAAGAGTCCACTACGATGGCCCGGGGGTTGACCAGGTCTGTGTCAAACAGGACTCTCCGCCCGCTCCCGTCCAGGTTGGCCTGTTCGATCTTGTGGGTGATGCTGTCCACCCAGGACATGGCTCTACGGACCACGTCTATCGCCAGGCCCTCGGGGCTGTGCAAACCTATCGGACAGAACCGCCACAAGTCAGAATCTACAGCACTGGTTTCCCTTTACGTTACAGCAGGGGTGGGCAATCCTGGTCCTCGAGGGCCGCTGTCCTGCATGTTTTAGATGTTTCCCTGCTCCAAACACACCCGATTCACATGAATGGTCATTACCTGGCTTCCACAGAGCTTGATAGCAACCCATTCATTTGAAACAGGTGTGCTGGAGCAGGGAAACATCTAAAACATGCAGGACAGCGGCCCTCGAGGACCAGGATTGCCCACCCCTGCGTTACAGCAAAGGGAAACGTCTTCAGTTACATAGAGTTGTGGAGTTTGTGTGTCCCCCCCACCTGTGTTGATGAGTATCTCAGGCTCCGCCCCCCGCTCCAGGGACGCTCTGCTGATGGTCCGACCAGCCAAGTCTGTCCAGTACACCTTCCTCTCTTTACAATCATAGTCCAAACCCACCACGATGGATCCCTGCAAAGACACACATCAACGGTTAATCATACAGACCAGCATGAGAGACGACCAACAATAAAGTATTCTTTATAGATCAGGTATTTATCGAACAGATGTGTTCAAAGCGAAAGACGGGGTGGGATTTGAACCGTAGGACCTCTTGATCTACAGTGAATTGCTCTAACCACTGAGCTCCACTATGCTTACATGCAGAGACAGCAGAGTTGAGAAGTGCTCCGGGTCCATGCTGGTGCCGTTGAGAGGCAGCGCTCCGATCTGCTGACCCTGGGCGTACAGGAGGGAGGTTCCTGAGGAGGAGGGGGGCGGGGTCACATCAGGGCGGGGCAAAGGATGCATGGTGGGAGGAGCCACCGTTGGAATACCTGTTGAGAAAGGTCGGGGGGGGAGGAAAAAACACGTGAACGTCAGTATATATATTTAGCTTTAAAACACTTCCGCCTCTAAAGACGCTTTCCAGTCTCTGCCGAGGAACACCACAGCGCTGTCATCGTTCCGCTTCTCTCTCCGTGAGGAGCGCGGCGACGTCACTCACACGCAGGCTTGACGACGTCGTGCGACCTCGTCCCGGCCACCTCTCGCCCGTCCCGGTCCACGCACCAGCAGTAGCTGCTGTCTCCGTAACACTGCACCGGGTTGAACTGGCCGTCCTGGTCGCACTGAGGCAGGTAATGCTGGGGCTCTGGTTTGCCCCCGTAGTGGTCCACTAGACTCGCTCGCCAGCGGTCACACACGGTCTCCGGCCGTCTGGTGGGGGCCACTGGGAGGGGGGAGGGGGAGAGTGGGTGGGGGTGGGGGGGGGTTAGAAAGGCAGTCCCAACTTTGTCATGGTATGGTTTCATAGGATAGGGACATGTGGAGTACAACATGATATGGTGCGATGTGTGGTGCAGGATGTGTTGGTATGGAAAGCAGATGGGGGAGTCGGACAAAACGTGAATCAGAGGGCACACAGGAAGTGTTGGGACGGTGTAATACGTGTTCAGGGGAGATTGAGGGGGGAAGGGGGCGGTCGACCTTGAAGGTGAGTGCAGGCAGAGCTAGTCAGCTGTTAAGAGAACGGTTGCCATGATTACGTGAGCCATACGGTACCATAAGCCCCCCAGCTGTTGCTAGTGAGAGGTGAGCAGACCCTGCGAGTGTTTACACTGCTTTGACAGGAGTCCTGATCTATGGCCCTGAGAGGCCTCTCTTCAGGGGCCACACAATAATCCTGTCTCTTACACACACACGCAGATATGGACTCAGTTGATTTGTACAATCAAACATAAGCCTGCGCACAAAATGTGTTGTACACACCTACCATTTCACCTACCCAACCATTTACAGTTTAAAATAACATTCTTTTAAGGGAAGTTAAAAAGCACAGCTTAACGACGTGTCATGTGATCTTTTTCACTATTCCTTGAGACTGTAAAACGGATTTAATAGTGCTCTTGCCTTGAACTAAAAATGTCCAAATGGATTCTGTTTGGGTAGTCATTTGTGGCAAGGGTGAGAAGAGAGCACATTAAATATAATTTGGAAGCGGGGAAGTTGACCAGGAAAACCAAGAAAAAAGACTGGTGTACTCTCTGGTCACATAATCACCTCAAATATAATCCTGTCTCTATGACTTGGCAGCCTTTGATAGGTCCAAATGAAAGGTATTACTCATATGTAGAGTTACAGATGTGAGACTCTTGAGGGTGGAACATATTAATCGCCAGTCACAGTTTTACTATTATTTGATATCATGTTTAGTCCACATCTTGCATATTTAATTTTAAATTATCATAAAAAATATAATCATAAAATGATTTCAGGGGGGGGCCCTCAGACTCCCCAGCAGATTTCGTCCCCCCCAATGTTGTCTCCATGGCTACGACCTTAACAAGTGCAGCAAAGTGAATGTCATAGCCCTTACCTTCTTCGTTGCAGTTGGGTTGAGGGCTTCCTGGTGGGGTCCTGGTGCCTGCTCTCTCCTGCCCCCTATTGTCCACACACCAGCAGTGTCCAGTGGAGCCGTGGCACTGCAGGGTTCTGTACTGACCCTGCTCATCACACTCAGGGACAAAAGCCCCCACGATGGGGTAGCCCTCAGGACTACGCTGGAGACCGGCTCGGTGCTGCTCACAGTGGGTCTTGGGGCGTTCTGGAGAAAGAGTGACAGGAACTGAATTTTTCTGTACTATGGGGCAATTCAACAAGTTGATATAAAAGTTTTAAAACAAATAGACACATTTTTGTGTCGTGTTGTGAGTAAAAAGGCCTAGAAACTTAAACCTTTCCAACTTTTTTTTTCTCCAAATTCTTTTTCCCAAACGATTTTTCAAAAAGATTTTTCAAAAGATTTTTCAAAAAGATTTTTCAAAAGATTTTTCAAAAAGATGTTTCAAAAGATTTTTCCAAAACGATTTAAAAAACGATTTTCCTCAAACAGAATTTTAAACGATAAAAAATATATTTTCAGCCCTTCCAAACTTTTTGCAGAAAATATTTTTTCAACTTTTCAAAACTGTGTTCCGGAAATATTTGACATCTTACCTGCTTCGTTGCAGTTGGGTTGAGGGCTTCCTGGTGGGGTCCTGGTGCCTGCTCTCTCCTGCCCCCTATTGTCCACACACCAGCAGTGTCCAGTGGAGCCGTGGCACTGCAGGGTTCTGTACTGACCCTGCTCATCACACTCAGGGACAAAAGCCCCCGCGATGGGGTAGCCCTCAGGACTACGCTGGAGACCATCTCTGATATGCTCACAGTGGGTCTTGGGGCGTTCTGGAGAAAGAGTGACAGGAACTGAATTTTTCTGTACTATGGGGCAATTCAAAAAGTTGATATAAAAGTTTTACAACAAATAGACACATTTTTGTGTGGTGTTGTGAGTAAAAAGGTCTAGAAACATTTTTTTTTATTTTTTTTTAAACCTTTCAAAAAAAAGAATTTCCCAAATTATTTTCCCAAACGATTTTTCCCAAACGATTTTTCAAAACGATTTTTCCCAAACGATTTTAAAAACGATTTTTGTCAAACAGAATTCTAAACGATTAAAAATATATTTTCAACCCTTCCAAACCTTTTTAGTTGAAAATATTTTTCAACTTTTCAAAACGTATTTTCTAAAATATTTTAAATCTTACCTTCTTCGTTGCAGTTGGGTTGAGGGCTTCCAGGTGGGGCCCTGGTGCCTGCTCTCTCCTGCCCCCTATTGTCCACACACCAGCAGTGTCCAGTGGAGCCGTGGCACTGCAGGGTTCTGTACTGACCCTGCTCATCACACTCAGGGACAAAAGCCCCCACGATGGGGTAGCCCTCAGGACTACGCTGGAGACCATCTCTGATATGCTCACAGTGGGTCTTGGGGCGTTCTGGAGAAAGAGTGACAGGGAACTGAATTTTTCTGTACTATGGGGCAATTCAACAAGTTGATATAAAAGTTTTAAAACAAATACACACATTTTTGTGTCGTGTTGTGAGTAAAAAGGTCTAGAAAATGTGTAGATTTTTTTTTGGATACCTTTCAAAAGTTTTTTTTCTCAAAGATTTTTCCCAAACGATTTTTCCCAAACAATTTTTCCCAAACAATTTTTCCCAAACCATTTTTCCCAAACGATTTTTCAAAACGATTTTTCTCAAACAGAATTCTAAACGATGAAAAATGTATTTTCAACCCTTCCAAACCTTTTGTTGAAAATATTTTTTCAACTTTTCAAAACTGTGTTCCGAAAATATTTGACATCTTACCTGCTTCGTCACAGTTGGGTTGAGGGCTTCCAGGTGGGGCCCTGGTGCCTGCTCTCTCCTGCCCCCTATTGTCCACACACCAGCAGTGTCCAGTGGAGCCGTGGCACTGCAGGGTTCTGTACTGACCCTGCTCATCACACTCAGGGACAAAAGCCCCCACGATGGGGTAGCCCTCAGGACTACGCTGGAGACCGGCTCGGTGCTGCTCACAGTGGGTCTTGGGGCGTTCTGGAGAAAGAGTGACAGGAACTGAATTTTTCTGTACTATGGGGCAATTCAACAAGGTAATATAAACTATTTAAAACAAACAAACACTTTTTTTGTGTCGTGTTGTGAGTATAAAGGTTTAGAAACTTTTTAGCAAAAACTTCTTTTAAACCTTTCAAAACTTTTTTTTTCTGAAACGATTTTTTCAAACGATATTTATAGAACGATATTTTTTCAAAAGATTTTTCACATTTCAAAACATTTTATTTTTTTCCAAACAAATTTTATTTTTCAAAACAAATTTTATTTTTCAAAACAATTTTTTTTTCAAAACAAATTTTATTTTTCAAAACAAATTTTCTTTTTTTAATCGAAACAGTTAAAATATATATATGCTCAACCTTTACAAACTTTTTGTTGTAAATATTTTTTTTACTTTTCAAAACTGTGTTCCGAAAATATTTGACATCTTACCTGCTTCGTCGCAGTTGGGTTGAGGGCTTCCAGGTGGGGCCCTAGTGCCTGCTCTCTCCTGCCCCCTATTGTCCACACACCAGCAGTGTCCAGTGGAGCCGTGGCACTGCAGGGTTCTGTACTGACCCTGCTCATCACACTCAGGGACAAAAGCCCCCACGATGGGGTAGCCCTCAGGACTACGCTGGAGACCGGCTCGGTGCTGCTCACAGTGGGTCTTGGGGCGTTCTGGAGAAAGAGTGACAGGAACTGAATTTTTCTGTACTATGGGGCAATTCAACAAGTTGATATAAAAGTTTTAAAACAAATAGACACATTTTTGTGTTGTGAGTGAAAAGATTTAGACATTTTTTAGCAAAAACTTTTTTTAAAACCTTTTAAAACGTATTTTTTTCTCAAAATGACTTTTTCAAACTATTTTTTTCAAAATGATTTTCTCAAAATGATTTTTTCTAAAATATTTTCTCAAAATTATTTAAAAAAAATGATTTTTTCAAAATTTTAAAAATGTGTACATTCTAAACGCTTAAAAAAATATATATTTTCAACCCTTCCAAACTTTTTGTTGAAAATATTTTTTCAACCTTTCAAAACGTATTTTCAAAAATATTTGATATCTTACCTGCTTCATTGCAGTTGGGTTGAGGGCTCCCTGGTGTGGTCCTGGTGCCTGCTCTCTCCTGCCCCCTATTGTCCACACACCAGCAGTGTCCAGTGGAGCCGTGGCACTGCAGGGTTCTGTACTGACCCTGCTCATCACACTCAGGGACAAAGCCCCCACGATGGGGTAGCCCTCAGGACTGCGCTGGGGACCATCTCTGATATGCTCACAGTGGGTCTTGGGGCGTTCTGGAGAAAGAGTGACGGTAACATACAATGTTTGTAGTCCTCTGGAGCAATTAAACAAGTCAATATAAAATAGAGGGTGCTGCTCATAGTGGGCTGCAGGCGTCTCTGGTGGTCATGCAAGAGTTAATAACACACACACATAATATAATCATCATCTCTTTTTTCAGACATTCCAGGGGTATGAGTCCTGATGTGGTTAAATACAACCACATGCTAACAAGCTAGATATGAATGGTTGTTTGACTCCACAGTTCACAAGTCAAGGATTACTTAAGAGCTAACACCTGACCTAAAAACACGACTTGCGTTATTACAGCTTTGGTCAGACGTCACAGCCAATTGTCATCGGGGACATTGTGAACGTATGGTACAGTGCCTCTTATACAGACATTGTGAACGTATGGTACTGTGCTTCTAGTACAGACATTGTGAACGTATGGTACAGTGCTTCTAGTACAGACATTGTGAATGTATGGTACAGTGCCTCTAGTACAAACTAGAACACGTGTAGGAATGAGGAAGGCAGGAGAGATGAAGCAGGGACGGGTGTTTTAACCCCAAGGAGACATTGACAACACCTCCTGACCCTTGAAAACTTGTTTTTAAAGTAAAATAGAGTTTTAACTGCTCTCTCTCTCTCTCTCTCTCTCTCTCTCTCTGTCTTTCTCTCTGTCTGTCTGTCTCTCTCTCTCTCTTTCTCTATCTATCTCTCTAGGTCTGTGTCTCTGCCTGACCAATGCTGGTCTGCTGAGCATTCTCATCTGCATTCCTCTACTCAAACACCAGTCATCTCCTCTTCATTTTCCCAGCATCCGTGTGAGACTGGCTCTACTTTGGTTAAATCCAGGGTGGCATCTGGTACCACTGTGTGTCTTTTAACTGAGCCAATTACCCCCGCTCTCAGTCTCAGACAGATAAGCACTTCCAGACCATACAGATAATGTAAATATCGTACCCTGTTCATCACAGTCAGTTGGAGGAGTTCCAGGAGGGGTCCTAGTGCGTGCTCTCTCCTGCCCCCTGTTGTCCACACACCAGCAGTGTCCAGTGGAGCCGTGGCACTGCAGGGGTCTGTACTGACCCTGCTCATCACACTGGGGGACGAAGGCTCCCAGGGGAGGTCCTGGTCCCGGCCTGGCCCCCTGGGGCTCCAGTCCTGCTTGCAGGCTGTCTCTGTGGTGCTCACACTGGGTCTTAGGGCGCTCCGATTGCCCTGGAAAGAATCACACGGACATTCTTAGAATGGAGCCCTCACATTCTATTCTAATATTCTAATTTAAATGGTCATGTAAATAAGGGGGGGGGGTCAGTCGAGGGGGGGGGGTCAGTCGCACCATCCTGCGGGACACACTGGAAGCCGTTTCCTTGGTAACCGGGCTGGCAGCGGCACTCTACAGAGCCCAGGGTGTTGGTGCAGGAAGCGTGAGGGTCGCAGGGCTGGGAGCGACACTCGTCCACGTCTGGGGACAACAACAACAACAACAACAACGTCAACGTCAACAACGTCAACAACGTCAACAACGTCAACTGTGTACGACTTCAGAGAGACATGCGGGGGTGGGTGGGATTCGAACCTGCTCACATTTGTGGCTAATTCGATGAAGTATGACAGCAATGCATTGTGGGGGGACGGAGGAGGGCAGATAGCGAGAGAGTGAGAGAGAGACAGAGAGAAAAGGAGAGAGAGAGACATGTAGTGTTTGGGGCAGGGTCTTTTTCTGGGTTTGAAGGGATTCTAGTGGGACATGGGAAGAGTTAACCATCCCCTGGACTTAGTGATCTTTGGCTGTGCGTGTGTGTGTGTGAGTGTGTGTCTCTGTGTGGGTGTGTGTCTCTGTGTGAGTGTGTGTGTCTGTGTGAGTGTGTGTGAGTGTGTGTCTCCTACGCAAATTTTCCCAACATTGAGTTATTGTTCCTCCTCTTCCCTTCCTGGCCCTCTAACAAACATGGAGGCCCTGGGGTTTCAACGATATCCAGTTCCCTCTTAGTTATGTACAGATATCGATTATTTTGTGTAAACATTAAGTGTGTGGGAATGGGAGGGATTAGTTGTTAAGTAATGGGAGTTATACACAGTATATATTAGTTATGTTATACATGTAGTTTAAAAACAGGTCTGATGTGCCTTCCTATACACCATGCCGATGAACTGACCCAAACAGGTACGCCCGTCGAAACCGAATTCATAACCACTCTGACACTGGCAGCGATGGCTGCCTGGCAGGTTCACACACTGGCCATGGGCTCCACATGAACTCAGCCCCTCCACACACTCGTCCACATCTAGAAGGAGAGAAAGAGACGAAGAGAGAGCGACATAGAGAGGGAGCACGAGAACGAGAGAGAGAGAGAGAGAGAGAGACATAGAGAGAGACATAGAGAGAGAGCACGAGAACGAGAAGGGAGAGGGAGTGAGAGAGAAACGTGAGAGAATGCAGGACACAGAGAGACCAGACCTCGTTTGTCAAACAACAAAAAAACACAACACAACATAGATACAGGTTGTTTATACATACACAGACCTCCACTCTACAGGAGAGCAGAGATGCCACCTCTGAATCCCCCAGCCCCACCCCCACCCCCCAGCCCCGAGCCTGCTCTGAAGCCTGGGGCTGGGAGATATTAACCATGCCCTGCAATCAGCCTGGTTGTGATGACAGTGGGTGGCTGGCGGGGGAGGGCTTCTCCCCAGGCAGGTCGTCGTGGGAACAGGCCCGAAGCCTGGGTCTTAGCAGTGGGGGAGAGGGTTTTAATCAGAGGGTAATGACAGAGGGGAACGTCCCTGCTCCCTGACCCCCTGCTACCTGCCCCGCAGGGGGGGAAAGGAGGGAGGGATTCCGGCAGGTGATGAAATTACACTCCTCCAGACCCCACCCGCACAAGATGCCCTTAAGCCCACCAGGAAATCATCTCCAGATTCCTGAAGCGGAGAGGTGGAGGAAGGGTGAAGGTGAGAGAGTGTGTGTGTGTGTATGTATATGAGTCAATGTATGGGGTGTGTGTGTGTGAGAGATATGTCAGGGAGGTGCTAAAGGAAGTGCTCTCAGATGCCACCCGCACTTCCCCTATCTCTATTTCCAACAGCTGTGTACCCTTTATAGTGGCAGAGGGTCTTTCCTGCCAAACACAGCAGTGTCGCTTGTTAATCCACAAACATACCTCTCTTTTGACTCTTCTCCTTGCACCTTCACACCCATACCCTGCCATTCCTCCCTCCCCCGCCTCTCCCCCCTCCCATCTTCAGACTTCTCTTATGGGAAGTGGCCATGCGTTGTCTCTGTTCGACTACACAAACCTGAAACGTTGGTCAATGAACTCTCACAGCACCAGCAGAGGTTGGTGGAAGTTTGGCAGCGAAAGCCCCAAAAAACGACAACAAAAACTATGGATGTAGCCAGTTAGCAGCGTCAGGAATCCAAGAGTCTCTCTGACTTCCTGGTTCTGTGATTTCAGCTAAACTGAACTCCTCGCCTTCCTCCCCAAGTGTTCTCTCCCTCTCGCTCTCCCCCTCCCCCTCCCTCCCCCTCATCCCCCTGCCCCCTCTCCCCCTCCATCCCCCTGCCCCCTCTCCCCCTCCATCCCCCCTGCCCCCTCGCCTTCCCTCCTCTAGCCCGGACGGATGTTGATGGAAGGCAGCTGCAGCCTTGAACCGAGGGGCCATTAGCTGGAGCCCAGCTCAGAGGAGCATCCTAAAGAAACCAGGAGTATAAACACACACAGGGCTCTGGAGCCGCGGCACAGCACTGGAGTCCTCACTCACACACAGAGAAAGATAGTGAGAGAGAGAGATGAGAGAGAGAGAGAGAGATAGAGAGAGAGCGAGAGAGACAGAGAACAGAGACAAGACTATAGAGAGCAGAGAGAGAAGAGAGAGAGAGCGAGAGAGAGAGAGAGCGAGAGAGGAGAGAAGAGTACGGATAGCGAGAGAGCGAGAGAGCGAGAGATCGAGAGCGAGAGAGCGAAGATAGAGAGCTGAGAGAGAGATCGAGAGAGAGAGAGAGACATAGAAGATAGACGAGAGAGAGAGAGAGAGAGCGAGAGAGACATAGAGCAGAGAGATTGGGCAAAGCGGGGGAACTGGAGGAAGGGGAACGCGAGCAGAGTCTTGACTACTCTCCGCTACGTGTTAGCCCCTGTTTCGTTTTTTTTAACAGGCCAGCCCAGAACCCCGTCCCCGGTCCCCCGTCCCCGACCCCCGTCCCAGACCCCCGTCCCCAGACCCCGTCCCCCCCAGACCCCCCGTCCCCAGACCCCGTCCCCAGACCCCCGTCCCCCCCACCCCTGTCCCCCGACCCCCGTCCCCAGACCCCCGTCCCCCAGACCCCCGTCCCCCAGACCCCCCTTCCCCCAACCCCCGTCCCCCAACACCCCCTCCCCCAACCCCCGTCCCCCAGACCCCCCATCCCCCGACCCCCCGTCCCCAGACCCCCGTCCCCCCGGTCCCCTACCGTAACAGTTGCGTCCGTCTCCTGTGTAGCCCGTGGCGCACTGGCACTGGTACTGCTGCCCCTCTCCCGGCAGGCACTGGGCGTGGTGTCACAGTCGTGGGTTCCTGAGTAGCACGGTGTTCACCTGGCCCGGCTCCGGGAGGTCCACTGAGAGGAGACAGAGAAGGAGGGGGGTCCATAAACACGTCACGTCTCACAGGAGGATGTCCCAACAACACGTATTGAGAGGGTACCCAGTCCAGACAGGATGTGAGGATTTTACGACTTCCTGTGAGAGGGTAAGATGTAATTCCGAGAGAGAGAGAGACAGAGAAACAGAGAGAGAGAGAGAGAGAGAGAGAGAGAGAGAGAGAGATAGAGAGGAGAGATGGTAGAGCAGACTATGGAATCAGATAATGAGGAAGGGGAGGGTGTTAGTCACTGAATGAATGCAGGGTGTCCCATGATCCTCTCTGAGTCATAAAAGACGTCTACATGCTGTCTAGAAGGATGGGCCATGTGCAGTCAAAGTCCGACCACACTCAGACATACGAAAAAAAATTCTTCCTTCCTTTCTTACATCTGGAAAGGAGTCAGAATTGTAATTGCCAGCATCTATTCTCCAATTTCCAAATAATCTTTCCTTGAACGTGCTAGCATGAGCGTAAAGTGATTTTGGGCCTCAAAGTCACAGATTGAAATCTGAACGTGACATTATGCCAAATCCGTTGGCTCCGTGGAAGTATCTGAAACGACTCGCGAACGACTTCTCAGTGTTTTGCTCCAGGTCTGAGGTAGCGGCAGAGAGGTAGAGGCAGAGGCAGAGAGGTAGAGGTAGAGGCAGAGAGGTAGAGGCAGAGAGGTAGAGGCAGAGAGGTAGAGGCAGTGAAGTAGAGGCAGAGAGGTAGAGAGGCAGAGAGGTAGAGGCAGAGAGGTAGAGGCAGTGAAGTAGAGACAGAGAGGTAGAAACAAGAGATCACGGCATCGTCACGGCAGCGTCTTGGAACCCTGACAACAGTGGTTGTGTTCCAGAGCGGACGCAGGGCGCAGAGAGGAAGTGTTCCAGAGCCGAGACTCCGAGAGGATGTGAGCACAGCTGCTTTTCTCTGGACGCCCCGGCACTCGGCCTTAAGTGGCATATCGCTGGCTGACCTCGGAGGTCAGACCACTTGACCCGGCTTGCACAACTAGCTTTAAATGGCCGTTAAACATGACAAAGAGATCCCTGGCCCCTGCTTTATGAGAGAGGGGTCCCCTCTCCGGGAAACAGCGAGCGCGGTGAGGAGCGCTCGGATCGCATTAAGGAGAGAAGTCCTCGCTGTCCTGTTACAGATCTCTGACCGGGAACCTGCTGAACAGAACACGCTCTCTGGGAAGGACAGGACAGGCTCGGACACCCCCCATTCCTCTCGCTCTCTCCTCTCTCCGTCTCTCTCTCTCTCTTCTCTCTCTCTCCTCTCTCTCTCTCTCTCTCTCTCTTCCTCTCTTCTCTCTCTCTCTCTCTTCACTCTATTCATTCTCACTGTACGTCTCCCGCTCCCGCCCGCCCTCCCCCCTGGCTCTTCCTGCTCACATTAAGAACACTTGATTTCCCCCCCCTCGGGCGGTGGCACCAATTGGCCCATTATCAAAGACAGTCGGAAGACTTGGTGTTTGAAGTGTTTGCAAGAGAAAAGTCGGGGAGAAGAGAGAGATAGTCCCCCTTTAAGTCACCCACCGTGGACAGAAAGAGAGAAGAGGGAGAGAAAGTGAGAGAGAGAGAGAGAAGAGAGTTGTGGTCGGGGGATAGGGGGGTAGAGAGACGGGAGGGAGGAGGCGAGGGATAGAGCGCGAAAGAGAGGGGAGGGGCGTGAGTAGGGCGAGGGACAAGAGGGGGATCAGAAGAGCGGCACGATCGCGCGGCCTCGCGCGCTCTGCTCTCTCGCGCGCGCTCGCGGGCGGGTATGACGCAGCTCCTCGCGCGCTCCCAGCGCGCCTCCTTTTGGGCTCGCTCTCCTCTCGCGTCTGCCTGCCTCGTCTCGCCGCTTCTCTGCGGGCCTCGCGGATACTGCGCGCCTCTCTCGGCTTCCGACTCTCCTCTCCGCGCGCCTAGACGCTCTCTCTGCGCCCGCGCGCGGCTCGCGGGTTCCCGCCCTGTTGCCGCCGGGCGCGCATCCGTTTTTTTTCGTGGTGTCGTGGTTGTTAGGCAGGTTGGGGTTCCTGTGGGTTGTGGGGTGGGGTGGTGGCGGTAGGGTGGCGGTGGGGTGGTGCGCGGATTGGTGTGGTGGCGCGTTGGGGTGTCCTGTGGGGTGGTGGCGGTCGGCGTTCGGGGTTGCGGTGGAGGTGGGCGGCGGGTGGTGGGGTTGCGGTGGCTGTGCTGGTTGGGTTTCGGTGCCGGTGGGGGTGGTGGCGTAGGGGTGGCGGGCTTGCTGTGGTGGCGGAGTGGACGGTGGGGTGGGTGCGGTGGCGGTGTGGCGGCTGTGGGGGGGTGGCCGGTGGGGGGGGTGCGGTGGGTGGATGCGGTGGCCTGGGTGGCGGTGGGTGGTGCGTCCTCTGTTTCCCGCAGGGGGGCTCCTGGCCCTTGCCGTGCGGACGGAGCACAGCAGCGCGGAGAGGGGAGCTCCAGGGAACTGGGAGGTTTGAGTTTGTGTCAGGCACACCAGGTGGGGAAACCTGGCTGTTCAGACATACAGGCTGGATTCAGATAGACCAAAACCAACATACAAACCCATGCGCCGCTCCGAAAATTCAGTGGAACGACGCGTAACCACATCGTGGTTTTCAATATGGATATTTGGATTATCATGTTGGTACGTGTTGAATGGTGAGAATTTTCCCTCTCCTCCGTTTCTCTTTCTCTCGCTCTGTCTACTGCTCTCGCTATCTACGTAGCTATATTACCTCCCAACATACCTACCTGTCAGCATACTCTCTACCCAAGCTTCCCGTTGCCCTTACCACTCCTGTTCACCCCGAACTTCCAATGTCTCCATTCTACAATTTCCATGAACGTAATTTCGCTTTCTCCTCTCCACTTTTGCGCAATCGATTTTGGGACTCAAAACCTTTAAAAAAAAGCTTGGACACTGGTATATATATCACATGTAACTAGATCGCTTGCATGAGCTGATATTTACCCTCCTCCCAAATTCAGGCACTTAGCTAAAAAAAGACTCCCCACTGGGCAAAGCATTTCTTCGTTGTACCTGAATGTTCTTTTCTGCTATGCAAAAATCGCCCCTCCACCTGTCTAAACAAAACCCTTGTCCACAATCTACACATACCCGAGTGACCAAGCAGATAACCGGCCGGCGCCCACGACTCAAGTAGCAACCTAGCTCACAGTACCTCCCCACCCGCTATCAATCCTGAACGATCACAACACTAATATACTAACACCACGACCAGCAAGTACCCATATGTGTCCAGGTCATCGAGGACGGTAGGCAAAGTACCCTCGGTCCAGTCCTCATGACTCCAACTGTGTTATACGGCCCTAATTTCACCGGGCAGAAACGCACACAACCTGAACAAGCTGGGTCCGCTTATTCCCAAGATTTTCTCCCTCCAGCACATACCCGCCGGAACCCCAGGCCGTGCTCCCTGCCTGTGCACCCAGGGACGGACCCCATCCGGGGAATGGGTACAATAAGCCGCCCCATGTATCTCTCGGTTCCCCACATCCCATCACTAACTGCATCTATTCCTTCCAAGCCCTGACTAGTACACACCCCACTTTTAAATCCGCATTGGGGGGATAAATTATTTCCAGAAACCAGCAGCAACCCCCCCCCTCCCCCTACCACCCCCCCCCCCCCCCCCCCCCTCATCTCCCCTATCTTTCCACTGACATCTCATCACTACAGTCCTAAAACTCTAACAGCGGAAGAACTTCCAGGCCTGAAGTTCTCTAAACATGCTAAAAGGGTGATGTATAGTGGCCTTATACATACAGTGTGTGTGTGCGCGCGTGTGTTACTGACTTTTGCCTTGTCAAACATGTCTCGTGACTCCTTAAGCTAT
>CAEFZP010002335.1:17500-74747 GCA_903064625.1 Mallotus villosus | reverse complement strand
CACAGACTCTCTCCTGAGCCTCTCAGAGGAAGGCCCTGACCACCAACCACCTCTTGTCTCTGATGTGGATTTGTTTATTCGCTTTTCTTTAATGGCTTCCTGTCTATTCTGTCAGCCTGACACTGCGATGTTCTGTTCCCTTTGTGTGTGTGTGTGTGTGTGTGTGTGTGTGTGTGTGTGTGTGTGTGTGGTGTGTGTGTGTGTGTGTGTGTGTGTGTGTGTGTGTTTGTGTGTGTGTGTGTGTGTGTGTGTGTGTGTGTGTGTGTGTGTGTAGTGTGTGTGGTGTGTGTGTTGTGTGTGTGTTTGTGTTGTGTGTGTTTGTGTGTTTGTTTGTGTGTGTGTGTGTGTGTTGTGTGATCGGAGCCAGACCCCCAGCTTCGACCACTGTGCAGTCTGCATCGAGGGCTACCAGCTTAATGACGTGGTTCGCATCCGGCCTTGCAAGTAAGTGTCTGTACGTGTGTGTGTGTACGTGTGTGTGTGTATGTGTGGTGTGTTTTACGTGTTGTGGTACTGCATGGTGTGTGTGTGTTGGTATGTCCTTCCTAAACCTCTACAGTCTTTACAGTTCTTGCTGGAATGAAACAACACTTTCATATATTTTATAAGTGTTTAAGTTTCATCCTTTCTACCCGAGAGCATGACGTGATCCTGCACTCGGCTACATTACAACAGACCTCTCTGCTTCACGTTCTCTATCGTTCTATGTCTCTCTCTCTCTCTCCTCGATCATCGCTCATCCACTCTCCTCCTCGACACATCTGCTCCTCGCTCTCGTCTCTGGCAGTTCTCTCTCTCTCTTCTCTCGTCTGCTTCACGGTCTATGTCCCTCCTTCCATCCCCCTCCCTCCCCTTTGTCTCCTCTTAATGAATGTTATACTTTCTTCCCATCCTCTGCCTCCCTCCCGCCGTCACCCCATCGCTCCCTCGCCGTTGAGCCATCTCCATCTCTCATCCATCATAGATTCCTCATCCCTCCTTCTCACGATTCAAGCTGGGATAGCAGATCTGTCTCAGCCTCCCAGCATGCCCAGCGGGGGGCCGACAGACAGACCTCTCCTGCAGACACCACAACCCTGCCTCTCCAGCTGCCCTGCCTCTCCAGCTGCCCTGCCTCTCCAGTCTGGCCTGCCTCTCCAGGCTGCCCTGCCTCTCCAGCTGCCCTGCCTCTCCAGCTGCCCTGCCTCTCCAGCTGCCCTGCTCTCCAGGCTGCCCTGCCTCTCCAGGCTGCCTGCCTCTCCAGTCTGCCCTGCCTCTCCAGTCTGCCCTGCCTCTCCAGTCTGCCCTGCCCTCTCCAGCTGCCCTGCCCTCTCCAGTCTGCCCTGCCTCTCCAGGCTGCCCCTGCCTCTCCAGGCTGCCCTGCCTCTCACGTCTGGCCCTGCCTCTCCGGCTGCCCTGCCTCTCCAGTCTGCCCTGCCTCTCCAGTCTGCCCTGCTCTCCCTGTCTGCCTGCCTCTCCAGTCTGCCTGCCTCTCCAGACTGCCCTGCCTCTCCATCTGCCCTGCTGGAGGACAGCACCACCACAACACTCAGCCCAGCTTTAAACGGCCGTATTTACACTGAGAGAGAGGAGAGGCAGTTTGTGTTCCGGACAGAGAGCCAGTCAGGACGACGTTGGGTCGCTATGACGCTCTGATGTAGGGGATTAGAGGGGAAGACTCTGTTGTCAAGGGTACTGAGTCTAAACCGTGGCAGAGGAAGTGGAAAATTTCGGTCAACCATGTTTTTGACATTCCCTCTCACATGCCGGAGGGAAGGGAGGGCGGAGGAGGAGTGATGGAGAGGGTGGAGGAAGGTAGTGATGGAGGAGGAGGGGATGAGTGTGATGGAGAGGGAGAGGGGAATGTAAGGTGATGGGGAGGTCGGTAGCCTTTCTTTCTCCTTCATTCTGTCTCGTCGTTTCTTTCTTCTATGTCTTCATCTCGTTCTGCTCTCCTTCTGCGGTCGTCTGTCGTTTCTTTCTTTGCTGCGCGTCTTTCCTCTTTCTGCGTCTGCGTCGTTCGCTTTACGCGTGCTGGGGTTCGTTTGAAACGGCTGATAGAGTAACCAAGAGCACCAGACTGGGCAGGCAAGACAGCGTGAGAAACAGAGCCCCTGGAAGCACACGGAAGAGGGAGCAACTAAGATTGAGTGATGTCAAGGCGGAAGGTTCTCGTGAGGGGGAGGTCATTGGTTTTGTGGAGGGTCTGTGAGTTTACAGGCTGGATGTTGTGGAGGTTCTGGTGAGTTATCCAGGCTGTTCATTCTGGGCGTGCTGTGAACGTGACCCCTGTAAGGTCGCTCGTGCTAAAATAGACCCAGCTGCTGCCAACGTACCTACGTTCAGAATCCGAACCATCAGCTCACTGTCCCCTCCGTCACACACACACACACACACCATTTAATGGACACACTCTCTTTCTTTTCACCACACACACACACTTTTGCGTCCTTGTCGGACAGCGTCACGCACCATCTGCCGTGTCCTGGGTCTTGCAGATGAAGAACGCAGGTCTGAGGTCAGGGCTCTGCTGTGGTCATCACATCAGTCACTCCCAGACGGGTCTACCTTTCCAAGGACACCTTCATAGAGGTTAAGATACTGGGGGAACGACAGGAGAGTTCAGATGAGGGGAGGGCTCCAGGACAACCTAGGATGATCCTGGTGTTCAGAGCAGCTCCACAGGCCTTCATCTCTTCTTCATGTCTTCTTCATCTCTTCTTCATCTCTTCTTCATGTCTTCTTCATCTCTTCTTCATGTCTTCTTCATCTCTTCTTCACTCTCTTCTTCATGTCTTCTCATCTCTTCTTCATGTCTTCTTCATCTCTTCTTCATCTCTTCTCATCTCTTCTTCATGTCTTCTTCATGTCTTCTTCATCTCTTCTTCATGTCTTCTTCATCTCTTCTTCATCTCTTCATCATGTCTTCTTCATGTCTTCTCATCTCTTCTTCATCTCTTCTTCATCTCTCTTCATCATCTCTTCTTCATCTCTTCTTCATCTCTTCTTCATGTGTTTTCATCTCTTTCTTCATCTCTTCTTCATGTCTTCTTCATCTCTTCTTCATGTCTTCTTCATCTCTTCTTCATCTCTTCTTTCATCTCTTCTTCATGTCTTCTTCATCTCTTCTTCATGCTCTTCTTCATGTCTTCTTCATGTCTTCTTCATCGCTTCTTCATGTTTTCTTCATCTCTTCTTCATGTCTTCTTCATCTCTTCATCATGTCTTCTTCATCTCTTCTTCATGTCTTCTTCATGTCTCTTCATCTCTCTTCATCTCTTCTTCATGTATTCTTCATCTCTTCATCATGTCTTCTTCTCTCTTCTTCATCTCTTCTTCATCTCTTCTTCATGTCTTCTTCATCTCTTTCTTCATGTGTTCTTCATCTCTTCTTCATGTCTTCTTCTTCTTCTTCCCTGCAGTCCCACCTGTGAGGCATGCCTGGTGTGAGTAACTGTTATCAGACAGTCAAAGGCACAGCTTGCCCTCTGAGAGCCCTTCGCAACTTTCTCTAACCCTTCTCTAACCCTTCTCTAACCCTTCTCTAACCCTTCTCTGCTCAGTCTGTCCTCTGAACGACATGATCAGAGGTTTTATAGAGCATTGATTTTCGTCACGTGTTGTTAGAGTAGATACAGGTGTGTTTGACGTCCTACCCAGGCCCTCCCTGAAGCACTCGTAAACCGACAGTCGATAGATACTACAGATGCTATGGGCTCGGCACTTCACTTGTTACAAACAATTCAATTTGTGTCTCTTTGGACTCTACAGTTATAAACTATGACTTGTACAATGTGTTGGTCTGTAAAACATCACAGAAAAGTCCCCACACACACACACACACACACCACACACACACAGCAGATACAGCATTTGACGTCCTCTCGTGCCCTCACTCCAGGGACCAGAGGGAAATTTAGGATGGGCACTAACACCAACCAACTAGCTTTTATCTTGTTCTCTGGTATCTTCAGCTAGTACCTCCATGATGAGTATACTGAACAGTTCTTAGTAAGGACCTTCGTACTATTTTAGGGGGGTCCATGATGGAGGGGTTTTCATCTGAAGAAGCTGAAACTTTGGTGAGGGACTCAGAGTCTTTAAGGGCTTTTCAAGTACCTGGAGAATCTCCATTCCTAACAACCAGCAGAAGGAGTTTTCTCTCAGATCCACAATGGCGTCCTTGTGTCGAATTCTGAGCCACAATGGCCTCCTTGTCCCTCCCAGCTCGACTGGTTCCTGTCGTGCTCAGCGTCCCCGTCTGGGCGATGACACGCGAGCTCTCGTGCAGCCGCGACAGAGTCAGCGTTGGGGAGGACCGGCCTGGATGTTAGAAGAGTCCTCAAGGACTTTTTAGCTTGGTTGTGAGGTGGCTTTTCCTGACTTATAACCATGTCTGTCTCCCTTTCCTCTCGTCTACCCGGTCCCTTCTCTCTGTCCTCCCTCTCTCTCTCTCTCTCCACTCCCTCTCTCCCCCTCTCTCTCCCTCTCTGTTTCCCTCCATCTCTCGCATCTCTCCGCTCTCTCTCTTTGCCCTCCCTCCCTTCCCTCCTATATCTCTCTCTCTCTCTCTCTCTCTCACACCATTATCCCTCTCAAATCCACCTCTCCCCTCACCTCTCTCTCTCTCTCTCTCTCAGCCCTACGTACTCCCCTCCCCTACCCGCATACCTCTCTCTCTCTCTCTCTCATCTCGCCCCTCACGCCGCTCTCCTCTCGGTGTCTCACCTAACAGGCGCCCGGAAAAGCGTGCTCCATTCCCGTTCCCTCCTCACCTCTCTCTACTCTCAATCTCTCCTCAGCTCTCTCTCTCTCGTCCCTCTCCCGAATCCCTTCCACTCCCTCCCTCCCTGCGCTGCCCGATTCCTCCATCTCGTCACCCTCTCGTCTCATCTCGCCTCTCTCTCTCTCTCTGTACAGACACGGCTTCCACAAGGTGTGTGTGGACCCCTGGCTGAACGAGCACTGTACCTGCCCCATGTGTAAACTCAACATCCTCAAAGCCCTGGGCATCATGGTTAGTGTCTCTCTGCTTCTACTGCAGGAGTCCTGTATTGCAACTGTGTGTGTGTGTGCATATGCGTGCAAGGGTTCACACTGCAAGGGTTTCACACTGACTTATTGACTTTACTTAATGACTCTAATATTCTGCACTACATTACTGCATCTTGTACATTTGTATTATTTGTCATATTTGTATTTTTTGTATTTTTATATTGTAAATTAGGCAACTTATATTTTATTGTATATTTTATTTTAAATATAATTCCACTTTAGTATAGATAGTATAGTTAGATAGTATAGATATTTAGTATAGACAGTCCACATATTTAAATTTAAGGATACTATATGTTTATTGTATGCACCTTCCTGCCAAAGCAAATTCCTTGACTGTGCAAACTTTCATGGCCAATAAATCCCTTTCTGATTCTGATTCTGATTCTGATATGACATGTGTTTTCAGATTTTAATTACAATCCGACTGCATATGTCAGTCTGATTGTAATTAACATTGCCAACATTGCTTCCCTTAATCTGTCTTTTTAAACACAGATTAAAGTGACTGTACCGTTTAAAACAATCTTGATTTTACATGTATTAATTAAGGACTAGCAGAGCACCTTGAAGCGTGAAGGTCCTGTGTTTGTCTGGTTAGACAGCAGGAGACATCTGTTCTCAGTGTCGTCCTTCACATGCGAGGAGCTGTTTGTCATAGTGACAAAACTCCATATTAATACTGGAGATTACATAACCCAGACAGGCTGTGTGTGTGTGTGTGCACCAGTTCTTGCATTACCTCATCCATAACCCTAGTCTGCCCCCTGCTGGCCATGTCAAGTGTGACAGAGATAATGCAGGGATCTGCAGCAAGAACAGCTATAACAGTTGGCCTGCTTGTCCTTAACCTCTGTGTGTGTGTGTGTGTGTGTGTGTGTGTGTGTGTGTGTGTGTGTGTGGTGTGTGTGTGTGTGTGTGTGTGTGTGTGTGTGTGTGTGTGTGTGTGTGTGTGTGTGTGTGGTGTGTGTGTGGTGTGTGTGTGTGTGTGTGTGTGTGTGTGTGTGTGTGTGGTGTGTGTGTGTGTGTGTGTGTGTGTGTGTGTGTGTGTGTGTGTGTGTGTGTCTTCCTCCAGACCAACCTGCCGTGTGTGGACAACGTAGCGTTCGACATGGAGCGTCTGAGTCGCAGCCAGACCTCCAGCAGCCAACGCACTGCTCTGGTGGACCTGTCCAGCGACACCTCCATCAGCCTGGAGCCGCTCAGCCACCAGGGGGCGCCACAGACCCCCTCAGACCGAGAACTCACCCCCCACACCGGGGAGATCAACATCGCCGTCACCAGTAAGGAGCCTGTGTGTGTGTCTGCCGAACTATCTAAATACATACTAAACATATCTCTCTCTCTTATATATCTATCTGAAGTATCTATCTATATATTTCTGTTTATCTATCTTTGCATCTATTTTTGATCAATTTCTTATATTTTTTTGCGCGTTTTTGTGTTTTCTATCATATCATTATACTATGGTTTTCTCTCTACTCTTCTCATCCAACTCGTTTTGGAGCCTCTCTTGTTGTTGATCTGGTTTCTGCTTGCTTGCTCCTGTCCTGGACAGTGTGCCAGGTGCTTATGTGGGATTCTACAAAAGGGACTTAAACTGAACATTTAAACTCGATGACTGATTGTCATGAAAATATGTATCAAAAATGCCTTAAAACATTATTATTTTTAAACATTGGTTAAAACCTGTTCTTTGAGAATCATGCGCACTAGTATTAAACTCAAGCACTTGGCTAAAGAGACCATGCTATATAAACACATACCCTTAATGTCTCCAGTCACACGCTGTAGCAGCCTCTGTGTAGGGACAACATGACCCGTCAGTAGCTCCGTCAGTAGCTCCGTCAGAACTCTCAGAGTGTGTAGTGCAACCCTGCCTCTCCGGATCATCACCATGACGACGTGCCTCTCCGGATCATCACCATGACGACGCTAAAGTCACAACTAACTTTTAGCGGAACGTGAGGCTGACCTCAAACCAGACGGGGTTCAGTCAGTCAGTCAGAGAGCCGGATCAAGCCAGCGTCTGCGAGCTGTAAACACACGCTAGCGTCTACTCTTCCTGTGTGTCGAACCTTCAGACAAACACCTCTGCTTCCATCGACTTTGTAGTGGACTGTGTGTGTGTCAAGCTTGTCTAGGAGACGTCCTTTTTGGATCTTCTCATTTCCTGGATCTCAGCGACGCTCTCTCCTCCTCTCCCCATCAGCCTCTCCTCCTCTCTGACTCCACAGTTTTCAGCTCCTAAACTCTTCCACCTTTGCTTCTCTTCTCCTCATTCTCCTTCTCCTCCACCTCCTTGCTTCTCTTGGTGGGGTCTTCTCCTCCACCTCCTTGCTTCTCTTGGTGGGTTCATATCCTCCACCTCCTTGCTTCTCTTGGTGGGGTCTCCTCCACCTCCTTGCTTCTCTTGGTGGGGTCTTCTCCTCCACCTCCTTGCTTCTCTTGGTGGGGTCTCTCCTCCACCTCCTTGCTTCTCTTGGTGGGGTCTTCTCCTCCACCTCCTTGCTTCTCTTGGTGGGGTCTTCCCTCCACCTCCTTGCTTCTCTTGGTGGGGTCTCCTCCACCTCCTTGCTTCTCTTGGTGGGGTCTTCTCCTCCACCTCCTTGCTTCTCTTGGTGGGGTCTCTCCTCCACCTCCTTGCTTCTCTTGGTGGGGTCTTCTCCTCCACCTCCCTGCTTCTCTTGGTGGTTTCTTCCCTCCACCTCCTTGCTTCTCTTGGTGGGGTCTCCTCCTCCACCTCCCTGCTTCTCTTGGTGGGGTCTTCTCCTCCACCTCCTTGCTTCTCTTGGTGGGGTCTCCTCCTCCACCTCCTTGCTTCTCTTGGTGGGGTCTTCTCCTCCACCTCCTTGCTTCTCTTGGTGGGGTCTCTCCTCCACCTCCTTGCTTCTCTTGGTGGGGTCTTCTCCTCCACCTCCTTGCTTCTCTTGGTGGGGTCTCTCCTCCACCTCCTTGCTTCTCTTGGTGGGGTCTTCTCCTCCACCTCCTTGCTTCTCTTGGTGGGGTCTTCTCCTCCACCTCCTTGCTTCTCTTGGTTGGGTTCTCCTCCACCTCCTTGCTTCTCTTGGTGGGGTCTTCCCTCCACCTCCTTGCTTCTCTTGGTGGGGTCTCTCCTCCACCTCCTTGCTTCTCTTGGTGGGGTCTTCCTTGGGTTAGGAGTCTTCCTGTGGGACAGCATGCAGTGACCCCCCCCCCTCTCCTTTATCTAACAGAAGAGTGGTTTCTTATCGGCAGTTTCGCTCTCCTCAGCGCTCTCACTCTGTGCTACATGATCATCAAAGCTACCGCCAACTTCAACAGCTTCCAGTGAGTAGAAACACAACTTCACAGCTTTACAACTTAAAGATATTTGTAGTATTTTCATAACCGGGACTAGAATTGCCTAACTTTTGTTATTCTGGGTTAAGGACCTTCTCTTTCTCTCTCTCCTTCAGGCTGGACTTTGAAGAGTGAAGGTGATCGCTGTGTCTGTCACTTGATCGCTGTGTCTGTCACTTGTACTGCTGGGGTTCTTCCGTTTGTTTTGTTACGTGTTTCTGGATTTTTTTCGATATTTTTTTATATCGGCCGATATCGGAATATCGGATTTTCACCAAATATTTGTATCGGTATCGGCCTTAAAAATCCTTTAATCGGTCGGGCTCTATTCTTAACCCCACACCGCCATCTTGTACCATGCTTGCTGCTTGCCTGTGATCTGCCTGAAGTACTCTATTACTGTGCCAAATATTCAATTTGTTCTTTTTTTTATTAGAGTTGAAGAGAAATAAAAACATTTTTTAACACTTGTCTCCTTTTTTGTGACGACTAAACACTAATACCAACTATGTTAACTAATACTTACTAATTAATAGTAACTAACTATCAGAGCTGATGATTTCTCGTGTAGACAGGTCTGTGACACTGAGACAGCAGCCTTGGGACAGACAACATGAGGCTGGTCACATGATCTATAACGCCCATCACACACTCCACAAATACAGGTGTCATCAGCAGATGCATCATGACATCACACACACACACACACACACACTCTACACACAGTAAAGTGAATGCTTAGGTTGACAGTTATCTGTTGAAATTCCCCAACCCTATAACACTATATTTTTTCTACAACCACAAAATAGACATTTTAACATACACCTCTTTGTGACCATGGCCACTTCTTCACCAGTCGGTTAGTGTTTGTCCCAGTGTCTGCCCACGCACTAACACGATGCGTCTGAAATCAGGCTAACACGATGCGTCTGTCTCCCTGTGTTGCAGGCGGTCACTTCTTCAACAGGACCTCCATGTCTCCGCGGAGCCTGGTCTTTGAGGCGGAGCTGCCCGACATCCAGGCCACGCTTGACCTCTACGACGACAACAAGTCATGAGGGGCGGCGCCATGGTTACCACGCCCTGACCAAGGGGATGGATTACTTCTTGGATTGCACACTGGTGGACCTGAGTGTGTGTGTATATGTGTGTGTATATGTGTGTGTATATATGTGTGTGTGTGTGTGTGTGTGTGTGTGTCAGAGGAGTGTGGGTGATGGCACATGCAGTATATGACAAACCTTTGGAACATCAACGATGACATCAAATACTTTCTTCCCATGCAGAATATACTCCTACTTATCCAACAGAACAGAGGAATATCTGGCTCTATTCTTCCTCCTTATATGACGTCTTTCCTGAGAGTTACTTTGTCAGCCTTTTTTCTTGTTAGAAAATCTTTAGAGAAGGAAGTGAAAGCGAATCCTTCAGTCTTATTTTGCAGTATGCTGGTGTAACGTCTGTTTTAAACATGATCTAAGAAATAACCACAGGTTTTTTAATGTACACTTATTGTACCTTCAGCATCCTACATGTATATATGAATAGATAATCGTCGTTTAATTTGAGCTTCATTGGCCTCCGCGGTTGTCAGACTCCTTGTCTGTGAAGGCAGAACCTGAAACTCGGACTTCTCCAGTACTTCCTGGTGGACCTGTCTGGTGGACCTGTCTGGTATGGTGTTAATGCTGCCTGAAGAACGGAGAGGAGGGCAGTGACGCGGGACTTTTTCACGTTTGCCCTCTCTCTCTCTCTCTCTCTCTATCTCTCTCTATCTCTATCTCTCTCTCCCTCCTCCTGGTCCCTTCTTCCAGTGACACTGATCGAAAGACTGGAGAACCAGTGGAGCGACGTACGATGTCTGGAACTTTGTGAAACAGTGTTCCTCTCCTGTAGCGAAACCATGTTTCTCTGTAGTACAAAAAGGCATTTTAATGTGTATTCAAAACAATTATAATTGACCCTCAGCGTGTAATAATCAGACCCCGATGAGGGGAATCTAGTATATGTATATATATATACGGTATATACAATCTATACATGATATATCTCTAAAGTGGCCTATTAAAGCACTGTTCTTGTTTCTTTACTAAATCTTGTATGAATCGGGTGGAAGGGAAGAGTTCTTTTGTGCGTGTTGTTCCTTTGTGTTCTTGTCTTTGTATCTGATATTTGGGACTATGATGATGATGATGAGGAGGAGGAGGAGTTATGTGGACGGGGGGCGGAGTCCACCACTGTTTTTGGGTCACTGTGTTTCATACAGTACTGCCTCAGAATTAAAAGTAATTATTGCCTATTTTGTTGTGATTGGAGTGCCACCGTTTTTAAGATCGAATTTTTTAGGCTCGAATTTGAGCAACCTGAATTTTATTTTACATTTAAATATATTCAGATGAGAATTCAGTGTTGTTTAAATTTCAATATTAAGTATTCGATGACTTTTAAAATTCAAAACATTATGGCACTGATTTGCTTCCATACACACCCATCGTGTTCTGAAAAGACAATAATATAATTTGCTACAATGAAATGTGTGACAGCAGAGGTCGCCGTTTTTCCGTGGGGCATGAGTTTACACTGGATAAACCACCTGACGCCTACTACTAAACATATAGTATCGCCATCGCTCACTGTCCAACGAATTTAAACGATGATAGTTATCGCTTGTGGATGAAGAAGCAATGGTAGCGGATAGCTAGGCTACTAAACACCCCGGCCATATTATGCGTCTATTAAATGCGAATCAAATCAAATGTATCCATAAAGCATATTTAATAACAAGGCAATGGGGGATCTTGTTAGGAGCCTCTGTTTGATTTCCTGAAGTGGTAATGATAACACCGTCGTTTTGGTTGTAGGCTACTAGTCTGCAGCGACGCAACCGGGGAGCACCGTGCGGTGGGCGGGGATTTCATCCAGCAGGAAGGAGACAACAACACACAGCTGCTGAAACCACGGACGGACCGATGGCCCGCGGACTTGAACTGTAACCCGCGGCAGTGCCCTGGTCTGCAGAACGGGCGTCTGGAAACTACCTTCTAAGATAGCCTAGCTTTTGATACTCAAAACAAGCATCTTGTTCGTCACTTTGCTAGTCGGTGTCTGGGAGAAGGTTTTTCAACGCCTCACAAAATGTGGATATCTCCGGAGGAGGTGTTGCTTGCCAACGCTCTCTGGGTGAGCGAAAGAGCAAACCCGTTTTTTATTCTCCAGCGGCGAAAGGGCCATGGAAAAGGCGGTGGCATCACTGGTGAGTAATAGTACATTATATCTTGTCCATGATTGCATCAAATATACTGTTGCGTTTGTGAACTGGACACCTTAAAAGGGCAAGCTAGCGAGCTAGTTACCTTCTGGCTGCGGACATACTGTTGCTGGCTGCCTGCGTTGTCTATGTTGTGTTGACGTGTAGCTAGCTTAGCTTAGGTAGAGCTAGTTGACTAGCTAAAAACACTGCTACGGTGGGATGTGAATATTAGCTAGCTAGTACTAAGTTTGTGCAACATACTTGTTGTTTACGTTGGCCTGCCTATGTGTGTTGCACGTTTGCCAATATTACCAATGTAGCATTAAAGAAAACCCCCCTTGGACGATTTCTAGTCACGAGATCAATCAGATGATGTTTGTTTGCATAGACTAGTCTAAGACTACCCTTTTTCTGAAATCATTTTGCAACAAGCATATTGACGGGGAACTGCGTTGTGACATGCTACCACTTGATGTACTTATTTAATCCTGCTAGCAAATCAAAACAGTCAATAAAGTCAATGCCGTTGGGACAAATGTCTTTCTTAAAATAGACTGCAGAACAATTAGGCTAACTCCTGTCTACTGTCTATGTTTAGGCCTAACTAGATTTTCTCAGCAATACTAAACACCCCAAGTCATTTATTCTCATGGTCGGTGACACAGGTGTCCTGTTCATCCCACCAACAGTTTGACGTTTTCGATTTAACCCAATTACTATCAATTTAACCCATTAACTAGTCATCGTTTTATTAACCCAAACCACATCCTGAACTTTCTCTTTGATAACAAAGCTTCGCCAAATAACCTATTTATCCTAACTAAGTCACGGGGATTTTGATGTGTGAATGTGGATCTCTTACCTACACAGGTCATGTGAATACGGTCAAATGTGCGCAAGGTGCAGCACGCGTGACAGAGTAGTGTGATGATTGAGCAGGACGTTTTATAGACACCACCACCTGTAGAATAAATGTGATTTCCTATGTGCTTATCTGGGAAGTAACGAAGTACAAATATTTGAAAGGTTGAAAAAAAATCAGCCTGTTAAATCTGACCTGAGACCAGCCTGTTAGATCTGACCTGAGACCAGCCTGTTAGATCTGACCTGAGACCAGCCTGTTAGATCTGACCCGAGACCAGCCTGTTAGATCTGACCTGAGACCAGCCTGTTAGATCTGACTTGTATGTTATCTTTGCTGCTCACTCTTCATCACACCTCACTGAGCCCTGTCTTTCTCTGATTTGTGTGCAGGCTTGTTGGTGGGCACCCTGGACGTGGTCCTGGACTCCAGCGCCCGAGTGGCCCCCTACAGGATCCTCCACCAGACTGGAGAGTCTCAGCTGTTCTGGAGCATCGCCTGCGGTGGGTTCTGCAACTCAGGACAGTGCCTGTGATGCTGGTACCGTTAGGTCTCCCCTCAGGACAGTGCCTGTGATGCTGGTACCGTTAGGTCTCCCCTCAGGACAGTGCCTGTGTTGCTGGTACCGTTAGGTCTCCCCTCAGGACAGTGCCTGTGTTGCTGGTACCGTTAGGTCTCCCCTCAGGACAGTGCCTGTGTTGCTGGTACCGTTAGGTCTCCCCTCAGGACAGTGCCTGTGTTGCTGGTACCGTTAGGTCTCCCCTCAGGACAGTGCCTGTGTTGCTGGTACCGTTAGGTCTCCTCTCAGGACAGTGCCTGTGTTGCTGGTACTGTTATGTCTCTCTGCTGGTTAGGTGCCGACAGCTCTGTGTCTGGTAAACACAGCCCGTTCCTTGACTCTGAGTGCTGAAACGCTGTTAGAACTCTACTGCTCTTCTGATCCCATCTGGGCTTTCTGTACGCACTCTGTCTATGAAAGCAAAGTAAATAGTATGTATGTTGTCATGGGAGCCATCAAGGATGGCTGGGTCATCCTCCAAACCTCTTAGTGGAAAGCAGCTCAACCTTAGCAGGCTAATTGCGGTCCATTATCACGGTTACTGTAGGACTGTGTGTGTTGCCGTGAGGGTAAAGGACTCCTTGTGTTTCTAGGCTCGTCCAGGAAGGAGATAACTGAACACTGGGAGTGGCTGGAGGCTAACTTGCTCCAGACTCTCTCCATCTTCGACAACGATGAGGACATCACCACTTTGTCAAGGGGAAGATCCAGGTAAGAAACACTTCAGAGGTTCTACTCTAGCTGGGATGTTTCTTCAGTGGTTGTTTTGACATTCCTGACATCTGGAAGGTTCGTATCTAAAGCAGTGAGAGAGCTCACCAAGGTTTCAGTAAGCTGTGGTGTATCTAAGACTGGTGGTGTCTGCATCAAAGCACTAGTGTGTGTGTGAGAGGAACTGCAGACCTAATTCACTAAAAATCTTCAAACCCACAACTCCCCCCTCCCACACACACACACCACACACACACACACACACACACACCACACACACACACACACACACACACACACACACACACACACACACAGGGCATCATCGCTGAGGAGAACAAGAGCAAGCAGGCCCTGGAGGACGAGGACTCTGGAAAGTTCCGCGAGGCTGAGGTGAAGATGAGGAGGTTGTTTGGGATGCCGGACGAGGAGAAGCTGGTGAACTACTACTCCTGCAGCTACTGGAAGGGTCGCGTGCCACGCCAGGGATGGGCCTACCTCAGCGTCAACCACCTCTGCTTCTACTCCTTCCTGCTGGGGAAAGAAGGTGGGGGAGGGGGTCTGTGAGAGAGAGAGAGAGAGGAGACAGAGAGAGAGAGAGGGTGTGTGTGAGAGAGAGAGAGAGAGAGAGAGAGAGGAGAGAGAGAGACACAGACAGAGAGAGGGTGTGTGTGTGTGTGTGTGTGTGTGTGTAAGAGAGAGAGAGAGGGTGTGTGTGTGTGAGAGAGAGAGAGAGAGAGAGAGAGAGAGAGACAGAGAGAGAGGTCTTCTCTACCTACCCTGTGGGAACCAATATTTAGTGAGACTTAGAAGAACCAGAAGTCCCCACAGCTTTACATACTTCTTTCCTGTTGTTGTTGTCAGGTTTTCCTCCCCTATATGAGCTACTAGACTGATAAACATATCACATGTGTCCTGACTGAAGAGAGGAAGTGTGATGATCAGGTGATGATGATGTGTGAGGGATTACTTGTGTGTTTAATAGGGAAGGTGGTGAATAGAGCCGTGTGTTAACCAACCCCCAACAGAATACTTCTGCTAATCAGTTAGCCAGGCAGATTCCATGGTTATCCTACATGGCATGCTTGGAATGATTCTCTTTCTTTTCCTCCTCCTCCTCCCTTCTGCCCTTGCTGTTTGCTGTCCTACCCTCCCTCCCTCTCCCTCTCCCTCCCTCCCTCCCTCCCTCCCTCCCTCCCTCCTCCCTCCCATCCCTCCCTCCCTCCCTCCCTCCCCCCCTCTCCCCTCCCTCTCTCTCTCTCTCTCTCTCTCTCTCTCTCCTCTCTCTCTCTCTCTCCCTCCTCCCCCCTCCCTCCTCCCTCCCTCCTCCCTCCTTCCCCTCCCTCCCTCCTCCCTCCCTCCCTCCCCTCCCATCCCCTCCCTCTCCTCTCCCCCTCGTCCCTCCCTCACCTCCCTCACCTCCCGTCCCTCCCTCCCTCCCTCCTCTCTCCTCTCTCCTCTCTTCTCTCTCTCTCTCTCTTCCCGCCTCCCTCTCCCTCCCTCCCTCACCTACCCTCCTCCCTCCCCTCCCTCCCTCCCTCTCTCCCTCCCCTCCCCCTCCCCCATCCCCATCCCTCCCCTCCCTCCCTCCCTCCCTCCCTCTCTCCTCTCTCTCTACGTCTCCCTCCCCCCCTCCCTCCCTCCCCCAGTCACCTGGTGGTCCAGTGGACGGACGTGACCCGTCTGGAGAAGAACGCCACGTTGCTCTTCCCTGAGAGCGTGCGTGTGAGCACACGTTCCACAGAGCACTACTTCTCCATGTTCCTCAACATCAACGACACCTTCAAGCTCATGGAGCAGCTGGCTAACATCGCCATGCGGCAGCTCCTCGACAACGAGGGCTTCGCCGCCGACCGCACGCTGCCCAAACCCTGCAAGACGCTGAAGAACGTGTCCGCGCTCAAGAGGTCTGCAGCCCGAGGGGGAGGCGGGGTTATTATGGGATGGTTAGGGTTGGGTGTTGAAGGTGTGTGCTCCTCTGGGAGAGGGGGCCAGGTGTTGAAGGTGTGTGTTCCTCTGGGAGAGGGGGCCAGGTGTTGAAGGTGTGTGTTCCTCTGGGAGAGGGGGCCAGGTGTTGAAGGTGTGTGCTCCTCTGGGAGAGGGGCCAGGTGTTGAAGGTGTGTGTTCCTCTGGGAGAGGGGGCCAGGTGTTGAAGGTGTGTGCTCCTCTGGGAGAGGGGGCCAGGTGTTGAAGGTGTGTGTTCCTCTGGGAGAGGGGGCCAGGTGTTGACGTTGTGTGTTCCTCTGGGAGAGGGGGCCAGGTGTTGAAGGTGTGTGTTCCTCTGGGAGAGGGGGCCAGGTGTTGAAGGTGTGTGTTCCTCTGGGAGAGGGGGCCAGGTGTTGAAGGTGTGTGTTCCTCTGGGAGAGGGGGCCAGGTGTTGAAGGTGTGTGTTCCTCTGGGAGAGGGGGCCAGGTGTTGAAGGTGTGTGTTCCTCTGGGAGAGGGGGCCAGGTGTTGAAGGTGTGTGTTCCTCTGGGAGAGGGGGCCAGGTGTTGAAGGTGTGTGTTCCTCTGGGAGAGGGGGCCAGGTGTTGAAGGTGTGTGCTCCTCTGGGAGAGGGGGCCAGGTGTTGAAGGTGTGTGCTCCTCTGGGAGAGGGGGCCAGGTGTTGAAGGTGTGTGTTCCTCTGGGAGAGGGGGCCAGGTGTTGAAGGTGTGTGTTCCTCTGGGAGAGGGGGCCAGGTGTTGACGTTGTGTGCTCCTCTGGGAGAGGGGGCCAGGTGTTGAAGGTGTGTGTTCCTCTGGGAGAGGGGGCCAGGTGTTGAAGGTGTGTGTTCCTCTGGGAGAGGGGGCTAGGTGTTGAAGGTGTGTGTTCCTCTGGGAGAGGGGGCCAGGTGTTGAAGGTGTGTGTTCCTCTGGGAGAGGGGGCCAGGTGTTGAAGGTGTGTGTTCCTCTGGGAGAGGGGGCCAGGTGTTAAAGGTGTGTGCTCCTCTGGGAGAGGGGGCCAGGTGTTGAAGGTGTGTGTTCCTCTGGGAGAGGGGGCCAGGTGTTGAAGGTGTGTGTTCCTCTGGGAGAGGGGGCCAGGTGTTGAAGGTGTGTGTTCCTCTGGGAGAGGGGGCCAGGTGTTGAAGGTGTGTGTTCCTCTGGGAGAGGGGGCCAGGTGTTGAAGGTGGTGTGCTCCTCTGGGAGAGGGGGCCAGGTGTTGAAGGTGTGTGTTCCTCTGGGAGAGGGGGCCAGGTGTTGAAGGTGTGTGTTCCTCTGGGAGAGGGGGCCAGGTGTTGAAGGTGTGTGCTCCTCTGGGAGAGGGGGCCAGGTGTTGAAGGTGTGTGTTCCTCTGGGAGAGGGGGCCAGGTGTTGAAGGTGTGTGTTCCTCTGGGGAGAGGGGGCCAGGTGTTGAAGGTGTGTGTTCCTCTGGGAGAGGGGGCCAGGTGTTGACGGTGTGTGTTCCTCTGGGAGAGGGGGCCAGGTGTTGAAGGTGTGTGTTCCTCTGGGAGAGGGGGCCAGTGTTGACGGTGTGTGCTCCTCTGGGAGAGGGGGCCAGGTGTTGACGTTGTGTGCCCCCCCCAGGGACCTGGACGCCCGGGCTAAGAACGAGCGTTACCGGGCTCTGTTCCGCCTCACCCCGGAGGAGCGTCTAGACGGACACACAGACTGCACCCTCTGGACACCCTTCGCTAAGATGCACATCGTGGGACAGCTGTTCGTCTCCAACAACTACATCTGCTTCACCAGCCGAGAGGAAGACCTCTGTCAGCTCATCATCCCGCTACGAGAGGTACACACACTCATACACATATACACTCTCATATATACACACATGTACACAAACACACACTCATACCCTCTCCCCCTCTCTCCCCCCAGGTGTCCATCGTGGAGAAGGCTGACAGCAGCAGTGTGCTGCCATGTCCTGTCTCCATCAGCACAAAGAGCAAGATGACCTTCCTGTTCGCTAACCTCAGAGACCGGACTTCCTGGTCCAGCGCATCTCCGACTTCCTGCAGCGCACCCCCGACAACCTCTGGAGCGATGCCAGGGATCTGACTGGTCACTCGGTGAGTCAATCAGACAGTCGGCCAATCAGGGCCTCAGGTGATCAGACTCTCCACTGTGTTCAAGCTGCTCTTCCTCCCTGGCCTCCAGGCCTCTCCCAGCCCCGGCACCTCGCTCCCCTCCAGCCCCCCCTCGTCTGTGGCAGGGGGGCCCCAGGGCCGCCACTACTACTCCGCCAGCCTGCCCACGGCCTCCCAGGGGCTCCTGCGCATCTACCAGAAAGACGCTCCTGAAGACCTAGGGCCCAAAGCTGTGAGTCAGCAGGTCATCTGTGAGTGAGCCAGTCTTCTGGATTGTCTTTTTGTTAACAACCTTCCTCACTCCCTCCCTCCCTCCTCCCTACTCACTCCTTCCTCACTCCTCCCTCCCAAGACCAAGGAGAAGATGAAGGAGGAGTCGTGGAACATCCACTTCTTTGAGTTTGGCCGTGGCGTGTGTATGTACCGTACGTCCAAGACCAGAGAGCTGGTGCTCAACGGCATCCCAGAGACCCTGCGAGGAGAGCTGTGGATGCTGTTCTCAGGTACCCTCCTCCAGCCCTCCCTCCTCTAGCCCTCCCTCCTCCAGCCCTCCCTCCTCTAGCCCTCCCTCCTCCAGCCCTCCCTCCTCCAGCCCTCCCCTCCTCCAGCCCTCCCTCCTCCCAGCCCTCCCTCCTCCAGCCCTCCCTCCTCCAGCCCTCCCTCCTCCAGCCCTCCCTCCTCCAGCCCTCCCTCCTCCAGCCCTCCCTCCTCCAGCCCTCCCTCCTGCAGCCCTCCCTCCTCCACCCTCCCTCCTCCAGCCCTCCCTCCTCCAGCCCTCCCTCCTGCAGCCCTCCATCATTCACTCGTCTACGTCTACTTCCAGCAATATTAAAGGTAGTAATAATAACACGTGCTTCTCTCTCTCTCCATCTCCCTGTCTCCCTCTCTCTCTGGCTCTCTCTCTCTGTCTCTCTCCATCTCTCTCTCCCTCTGTCTCTTTCCCTCTCCCTCTGTCTCTCTCTCCTCCCCCCCCCTCCAGGAGCCCAGAATGAGATGGCGACCCACCCAGGTTACTACGGTGACCTGGTGGAGCAGGCGATGGGTCTGTGCACCTTGGCCACGGAGGAGATCGAGAGGGACCTCCACCGCTCCATGCCGGAGCACCACGCCTTCCAGAACGAGACGGGCATCGCCGCGCTGCGCCGCGTCCTCACCGCCTACGCCTGCCGCAACCCCGGCATCGGATACTGCCAGGTACTGGGGGGTGTGGCTCCTGTACTGGGGGGTGTGGCTCCTGTAGAGAGCAGGTACTGTGGGGTGTGGCTCCTGTAGAGAGCAGGTACTGTGGGGTGTGGCTCCTGTACAGAGCAGGTACTGGGGGGGGTGGCTCCTGTACTGGGGGGTGTGGCTCCTGTACTGGGGGGTGTGGCTCCTGTACTGGGGGGGTGTGGCTCCTGTACTGGGGGGTGTGGCTCCTGTACTGGGGGGTGTGGCTCTGTACTGGGGGGTGTGGCTCCTGTACGTGGGGGGTGTGGCTCCTGTACTGGGGGTGTGGCTCCTGTACTAGGGGGTTGTGGCTCCTGTACTGGGGGTGTGGCTCCTGTACTGGGGGGGTGTGGCTCCTGTACTGGGGGGTGGCTCCTGTACTGGGGGGTGTGGCTCCTGTACTGTGGGGTGTGTGTGGCTCCTGTACTGTGGGGGTGGCTCCTGTACTGGGGGGTGGGCTCCTGTACTGTGGGGTGTGGGTCCTGTACAGAGCAGGTACTGTGTACTGGGGGGGAACTGAAGGGAGGGTCTGGGATCATCACAGCAGGGAGGATGAGGATGTGTTTGTCTGGAAGATGCTTGTATCCTGACCTGGGACGTGTTGTTCTGCAGTCAGCTGCTCTGGATCTGTCTGGAGGGTGTTGTGGGTTTACACAACTGGAACAAGCAGTCACAAGCTCTTCTCTCTCTCCTCTCTTTATCGCCTTGATTCTCACTCTCCTCCCCCTCCCCTCTCCCTCTCCCCCCCCTCTCTCTCCTCTCTTCTCCCCCCTCCCTCTCTCCCCCTCCCCTCCAGGCCATGAACATCGTGACCTCGGTCCTGCTGCTCTACTGTACGGAGGAGGAGGCCTTCTGGCTGCTGGTGGCTCTGTGTGAGAGGATGCTGCCTGACTACTACAACACCAGGGTCGTAGGTCAGCTGTCTGTCTGTCTACCTGTCTGTCTGCCTGTCTGTCTGTCTGTCTGTCTCTGTGCGAGAGGATGCTGCCTGACTACTACAACACCAGGGTCGTAGGTCAGCCACCTGTCTGTCTGTCTGTCTGTCTGTCTGTCTGTCTGTCTGTCTGTCTGTCTGTCTGTCTCTGTCTGCCTGTCTGTCTCTCTGCCTGTCTCTGTCTCACCCTCCTCTCGTCGTGTGCAGGAGCTCTGGTGGACCAGGGTGTGTTTGAGGAGCTGACTCGGGAGTGTCTCCCCCTGCTGTACGAGCACATGCAGGACCTGGGTGTGATCTCCACCATCTCCCTGTCCTGGTTCCTCACCCTCTTCCTGTCCGTCATGCCCTTCGACAGCGCCGCCGTGGTGGTGGACTGCTTCTTCTACGAGGGCATCAAGGTGATCTTCCAGGTGGCCCTGGCCGTGCTGCACGCCAACATGGACCACCTGCTGAGCTGCTCTGACGAGGGCGAGGCCATGACCATACTGGGCAGGTGAGGAGGGGAGGGGGAGGCCATGACCATACTGGGCAGGTGAGGAGGGGGGGAGGCCATGACCATACTGGGCAGGTGAGGAGGGGAGGGGCCATGACCATACTGGGCAGGTGAGGAGGGGAGGGGCCATGACCATACTGGGCAGGTGAGGAGGGGAGGGGCCATGACCATACTGGGCAGGTGAGGAGGGGAGGGGGAGGCCATGACCATACTGGGCAGGTGAGGAGGGGAGGGGGAGGCCATGACCATACTGGGCAGGTGAGGAGGGGAGGGGGAGGCCATGACCATACTGGGCAGGTGAGGAGGGGAGGGGGAGGCCATGACCATACTGGGCAGGTGAGGAGGGGAGGGGCCATGACCATACTGGGCAGGTGAGGAGGGGGGAGGGGAGGCCATGACCATACTGGGCAGGTGAGGAGGGGAGGGGCCATGACCATACTGGGCAGGTGAGGAGGGGAGGGGCCATGACCATACTGGGCAGGTGAGGAGGGGAGGGGGAGGCCATGACCATACTGGGCAGGTGAGGAGGGGAGGGGGCCATGACCATACTGGGCAGGTGAGGAGGGGAGGGGGAGGCCATGACCATACTGGGCAGGTGAGGAGGGGAGGGGGGCCATGACCATACTGGGCAGGTGAGGAGGGGAGGGGGAGGCCATGACCATACTGGGCAGGTGAGGAGGGGAGGGGGAGGCCATGACCATACTGGGCAGGTGAGGAGGGGAGGGGGAGGCCATGACCATACTGGGCAGGTGAGGAGGGGAGGGGGGCCATGACCATACTGGGCAGGTGAGGAGGGGAGGGGGGAGGCCATGACCATACTGGGCAGGGAGGTGAGGAGGGGAGGGGGGAGGCCATGACCATACTGGGCAGGTGAGGAGGGGAGGGGGAGGCCATGACCATACTGGGCAGGTGAGGAGGGGAGGGGGGAGGCCATGACCATACTGGGCAGGTGAGGAGGGGAGGGGGAGGCCATGACCATACTGGGCAGGTGAGGAGGGGAGGGGGAGGCCATGACCATACTGGGCAGGTGAGGAGGGGGGGGAGAGGAGGGGAGGGGGAGAGGGGGGAGAGGTTCAGTGGGATGGAAGGAGGGGAGGGTGCAGTAGGGGTGTGTAAGATGAGGAAGGAGGGGAGGGTGCAGTAGGGGTGTGTTCGATGATGGTGGATGGTGACAGCCCCCCCTCTCCCCAGGTACCTGGATAACGTGGTGAACAAACAGACCGTGTCTCCCCCCATCCCTCACCTCCACGCCCTGCTGACCAGCGGGGACCAGCCCCCCCCGGAGATCGACTGTGTTTGAGCTCGTCAAGGCCTCCTATGAGGTCAGAGTTACCCCCTCCTCCCCCCCCCAGCCCTCCTCAGTCACTCCCCCACCTCCCCTGGCCTGCTGGATGTTCTCAAGATGACCCCGCCCCTCTCCTGACCCCGCCCCTCTCCTGTGTCTCTGAGCAGAAGTTCGGGAGCCTGCGTGCTGATGTCATCGAGCAGATGAGGTTCAAGCAGAGGCTGAAGGTCATCCACTCTCTGGAGGACACAGCCAAGAGGAGTGTGGTGAGGACAGGGGACCCCAGGGGGAGGGAGGGGGGGGGGTGGGTGAGGACAGGGGACCCCAGGGGGAGGGAGGGGGGGGTGGGTGAGGACAGGGGACCCTAGGGGGAGGGAGGGGGGGGGTGGTGAGGACAGGGGACCCCAGGGGGAGGGAGGGGGGGGGTGTGGTGAGGACAGGGGACCCTAGGGGGAGGGAGGGGGGGGGGAGTAGATGACCCTGCGTTGACCTCTGTTGACCTCTGTTCCATGTGTGTCTCCACAGGTGAGGGCCATCATGACAGAGTCAGCCTTCAGCATCGAGGAGCTGGAGGATCTCTACGTACTCTTCAAGGTGAGGGATATTCTCTAGGTGACTGGTTGACTGACTGGCTGGTTGACTGGCTGGATGACTGGCTGGTTGACTGACTGGCTGGTTGACTGACTGGCTGGTTGACTGACTGGGACTGGCTGGTTGACTGGCTGGCTGGTTGACTGGCTGGTTGACTGACTGGCTGGTTGACTGACTGGCTGGTTGACTGGCTGGTTGACTGACTGGCTGGCTGGTGTCCATGCAGGCTAAGCACATCACCAGCTGTTACTGGGGCGGCAGCAGCGAGGCGACAGACCGTCACGACCCCAGCCTGCCCTACCTGGAGCAGTACCGCATCGACCTGGGCCAGTTCTCACAGCTGTTTGGCTCGCTGGCCACATGGCCGTGTGGCGTCCACACCCCCACCCTCGCCGCACGCCTCTTCCGCCTGCTGGACCACAACAAGGACGGCCTCATCAACTTCAAGGAGTTTGTCACCGGCCTCAGTGAGTGCGGGACCTTGGATGAAAGATGAATGGATTCATGAGTATTAGTGTGCTCTCTAGGTGGAGGTTGTGATGAAGAGTATGAAGAGTGTTTCTCCTGTCCTGTCAGGTGGGATGTACCATGGAGACATGACAGAGAAGCTGAAGCTGCTGTACAAGCTGCACCTGCCCCCAGGTATGCAGGAGGAGGGGGGGGCTCGAGGGAGAAATGGCACAACCCAGTCTTGTGTGTAGTGTGTGTAGTATACAGTGTTGTTGATCATGTCTTGTTTACTTTGCAGCGTTGTGTCCAGAGGAGGCGGAGTCTGCCCTGGAAGCCACACAGTTCTTCACTGATGACACACAGGGTACACACACACACACACACACCCCACAGGGTACACACAGACACACCACACAGGGTACACACACACACACCACACAGGGTACACACACACACACACACACACCCCACAGGGTACACACACACACCACACAGGGTACACACACACACACACCCCACAGGGTACACACACACACCACACAGGGTACACACACACACACACCCCACAGGGTACACACACACACACCCCACAGGGTACACACACACACCACAGGGTACACATACACACACCCCACAGCGTACACACACACACACCCCACAGGTTACACACACACACAAACACACACCCCACACAGGGTACACACACACACACACACACCACAGGGTACACACACACACACCCCACAGCGTACACACACACACACCCCACAGGTTACACACACACACCCCACACAGGGTACACACACACCACAGGGTACACACACATACTTGGCGATTGGTGTTTCCTAGGATCCTGTCCCTGCTTGTGTCTGTATGTTCCTACTACTCAATAACTGAACGTGTCTCCTCATATCCCTCGACCTCTCCTCACCCTCTCCTCACCCTTTACCCTCTCCTCACCCTCACCCTCCCTCTTCACTTACTTTTACTATTTTTATGTCTCTTATTCTCTCTTTTTCTCTTTCAATTCTCTCTCGCTCCGTTTGGTTTCTCACTTCTCCAGAACCTCCCTTCCTGTCTGATGTGGACTTCCTGCCGCAGGAAGTGACCTCAGGTTTGTCTCTGTGACTTAGTGGGTCTTGAAGCTTTTGATGAGCAGAATAGTGACCTCATTCTGTCAACAAGCGCTCTGTTTAAAGCCTCGCTACAAGCCCCGTAAACAGAGAGATTTACATATCTCATATCCCAGCACACACGCCACTTTGTGGTTAAGAAACACTAGTCCTCTCTGACAAGACACACGAGTGGAGGCAGTGTAATTCTCTTCGTAGACCCCTCCCATCCTCTCTCTCCTATCTCTCCCCTCTCCTTCCTGCTTCTTCGTGGTCGCCATGGGACCTGGAGGAAATGACATCAGGCTTCACTGTCCTTATCTGAGCGCTGAGTCGTGACCTCTGCCCTTGTGCTTCCTGTCCACCTGTCTCTCCACCTGTCTCTCCACCTGTCTCTCCCTAGAGTCTATGTTCAGGTGTAGGGTTAGTTCACTCACGTCACCCTGTGATGTCGTCTCACCTTCTAGCATGACCTGTCCTCTAACTGTGCACCTTCTCCACACTCACAGGTTCTGTCCCTGCACAGGTGTTTAGTTCAGTTGTTTCTGCCTGCTGTGTTGAGACTGTGTCTGCTGTGTTGAGACTGTGTTGAGACTGTCTGCTGTGTTGAGACTGTGTCTGCTGTGTTGAGACTGTGTCTGCTGTGTTGAGACTGTGCTTGGTGGTGCTGATGATATACCTGCTTGTGTTCAGGAGAGGATGTGAAGGAAGGGGGAGATGCGAAGGGGGAGGCAGACGAGAAGAAGGGTGAGTCTGTTCATCACACACTCACTCACTCTAGATCTTAATTATTTATGACCTGTAGTTCTTCATCTCTCACTGTAAGCCTATCACAGCACAGGTGCACATGTCTATATCGCCCTCTGCTGGGTAGAGCGAGAAACGGTGGTTGTAGTTCCGTGCCTGTTTGAAACCTGAGCTGTGCGTTTCAGAGGACAAGGTGAAGGACTACAAGTATTACCTGAGGATGTGGGCCAAGGAGAAGGAGCCCAAGAAGGAGACCATTAAAGACCTACCCAGGATGAACCAGGTACATCATCCTCTTTAAGAAAACAAACTAACCACTGTAAAACGGTCACAACCGTGCTCTTCTAAGTCCTTGATTGTCTGTTCTGTGTAACTCCTTGGATGAAAGCATCTGCTGATGTGTTTAAAGAGGAGCTGCCAGCTAAACTGAGACTGGACTGTTCCCTGCTGACTCCTCCTCCCTCTACCCCCCCTCTCCTCCTCCTTACTCCTCCTTCTATCCCCTCACTCCTCCTCTACCAACCTCCTTCCTCTATCCCCCCTCCTCCCTCTACCCCCCCTCTCCTCCTTCTATCCCCTCCTCCTCCTTCTATCCCCTCCTCCCCCCCCCCTACAGGAGCAGTTCATAGAGCTGTGTAAGACCCTCTACAACATGTTCAGTGAGGACCCTCTGGAGCAGGAGCTCTACCACGCCATCGCCACCGTGGCCAGCCTGCTGCTGCGTATTGGAGAGGTGGGCAAGAAGTTCACCAACAACGGTGCCAAGAAGCTGGACGCCACCACCAGCGCCCTGGCTGTCGTCCCTCCAGGCCCCCCGGCCGCCAAGCAGCTCCCCCAGGAGGACTCCAATGGGGAGGGAGGATCAGGACAGTCCCAGCAGCCCCACCAGGAGGACTCTAATGGGGAGAGTGGATCAGGACAGTCCCTGGTCTGCAAGGCCCTGGCGGAGGCCCAGCTGGAGACTCCTCCGCAGCAGACGTCGGACGAGGACGTGAAGGATGACACCTCGGTGTCGTCCTACTCCATGGTGAGCGGTGGCTCGCTGCAGTGCGAGGACATTGCTGACGACACCGTCCTGATTGGCTGCGGGGACCAGCGGCGGGGAAGCTCGCTGGACGGAGATTGGTCCATCACCTTCGAGCAGGTGCTGGCCTCCATGCTGACGGAGCCTCCGCTCGTGAACTACTTTGAGAAGAAAGGAGACATCGGAGCCAGCATGGCGTCCTGCCGGGCTCAGAGGGGTGTGGAGAGGCAGATGAGCTCCAACAGCGACCACGAGCTGGCTCATCACTCTGTCTGAGAGGAGCACAGAAGGTTCTGGAAACATCCTCAGCCCTCCACCCCCCCCGGGACCCCCTGACTGTCATCAGGCACTCTCTCTCTCTCTTGTTCCTTCTGGGGCTTTCATCTCTCACGTCATAGCGAGCTCTCCTGGATCTCCCCTCGCTGTCCTTTTTATTTTTCAAAACCAGATGTCTATTATAGGACCCGTATTACTACTTTGAATCCACATAGGAACAAGTGTCAGATTATTTTTCCGAAAAGCCACTCTTAATTATTATAATAATCCTATACAGGCTTTGTTTTGGTCAGGACTTCAGCTACGAGGTTTGTGCAGGATATCAGGATGAAGGGGAAGGTTACCCCAAAATACTAAAAGATATACTTTTATGTAAATGATCTTTTGATTTGGGGGTAAACTGTCCCTTTGAATATGTCTATGTTCAGGGTGCCCTTTCAATTACTTCTCAAGCTTCATTCGAACCTTGTGGAAGATGGCCTTTACTGTGAGTCAAACCTTTGAGGGGAAAAGTTCACAACAGTCTCAAACTAAAGAAAAAAAACGGAAGACTTGCCTTAAGAAAAAGCATTATGTTACTTTGGATGTTAGATTTAGATTGAAAAGGTCTGTTTCTGAGGGACAAAGCCAAGGGTTGTCTGGCCAGTACTTTTAATATCACATTTAAGCAGTTGGTTATCAAAACTACCTCTTAGTGTGCATGTAGGCCTGCTGTTCTAGTACAGTAACACTGATATGGTTTAGGAGACACTCTCATCACCCTACCCTTACGCTCACTAAACTGCCACCCTGAGCTGAACACCGATTCTCTTCACTCTCTTCTCCCAGATCTAGGTGGATTATTTCAAGTTCATGAAATAATATGTTAAAGTTAAAGAGAGAGGTGTTTTTCTTACGCTCTGTGAACTTGGCGTTATGTTTAACAACTTCTAGGCCATCAGGGTATTCATCAGTGTTTTTAAATGTCTCATTTTACCTCTCATCCGTCACACAGATATTATGTTTGTCATTTAGGACGCCCTTGCTGGCGTTTGTGTACATAGTATAGTTTCTAAAACATTTAGGTGTCTAACACCGATATGTGGAGTCATTTAAAAGCTTTTTGTATTCTGCGTACACTTCTTGAGCTTTACAATGCCGCTTGATATCATAGTCCTGATGCCGTTGGTGAAGAACTCAATATGGTAGCCTGAAACTGACGTTGAATGATTACGTGAGGGCCTTGGGTGAACAGTGTTACTGTCTTGTACATTTACAACCTTGTTTTATCAAAAGAGTACTTTAGATCACCACATGCGACCATACACATCAGCTTTGAGCATGTTATTTTGAAACTGTGATATTTTGCACAGGCACAGAATATAACGCCAAGCCGTGCCCCCTCCCCAACAGTTGTATTATTTCTAGCCTAGGCATCCCCAACTGTCTGAACATTGGCGGGTTAGGGCTACGGTTGAGAATCGCCGAAATTGAATGAGCTGGACTTGTTTACAGACCTGGCCATGCACAGCTAACCATCTAGGCAGGTCCGAGATCGTTGGAAATTGGCTGCCGCTCCCCAGTATTGATCTCAGATACTCATTTCCAAGACAACTGCTGCCAGAATTGCGTTAATTATCTAGGGCTTCAACTGTAATACAATAGGATGGTTTACACAGCCGCGCATTATATGGAAACGTCGATGTTTGCCTAAGAAATAAGCTGTAACCATAGAAGAATACCATACCAAGTATATTAGCACTTTTTAAGAATAGTTTTATACCCAAGTAAAATTTGGCATGGTGTTATTTTTTGTTACAACACCAAAGTCCCAGGTCATTAATCGTTTATTAATTGTTTGCTTAACAAAACGGGCACGGAACGCTCACATTTCCCGCTTTGCACCTGGCTATATTTCTGATAGGCCTATGTAATTACAACGCTAATGAATCTGACTAATGTATTTGTTTACTTATTTAGCTCTACTTGCTAAATGTGAACAGGATATTGGACTGATTATGCACATAAGGGTTCTTGTTAAGTTCCTGGATTTGTGGCAGTCTTTAAATCCTAATTGCTTTACGTCTTTGCTTACTGTATCAATCTAACACTTTATTTATTCACCCGTTTGCTTTTTTAATTGTCGTTGATCTGTACTGTATTATACTGTGTAATAAATATACAAATATTGAATGAATCTATCTGGCTGGTGTGTTGGTTGTTTATGCACTCGTATGGAAGCAAATCAGTGCCATAATGTTTTGAATTTTAAAAGGCATCGAATACTTAATATTGAAATGTAAATAACACAGAATTCTCATCTGAATATATTTCAATGTAAAATCAAATTCAGGTTGCTCAAATTCGAGCCTATACATTTTTTTCTAAAAAAATTCCAAAAAATTCTATAGACTCGAATCTTTGAGGTTCGAATTTTATAGGCAGGATCTTTTTTGGCTCAAATATTTTCAGCTGAAAATGTTTTGCCTCGAATTTGATAGGCTCGAATTTGAGGGTCGAATTTTATAGGCTCAACATTTTTTGGCTCGAATTTTTTTCAGCTGGGAAATTTTCGACTCGAATTTTATAGGCTCAAATTTTTGAGGGTCGAATATTATAGGCTCGAATTTTTTGGCTCGATTTTTTTCAGCTGCAAAATTTTCGGCTCGAATTTGATAGGATCGAATTTTTTATGGTTGAATTTTTTAAGATCACATTTTTTAGGCTCGAATTTGAGCAACCTGAATTTTATTTTACATTGAAATATATTCAGATGAGAATTCAGTGTTGTTTAAATTTCAAGTATTCGATGCCTTTTAAAATTCAAAACATTATGGCACTGCTTCCATACACTCGAAGCAGACCAGTGAACTTCTCGCTGTTGCTCAGCTGTGCTGTGTACCGCCCATGCACAGGGAGCGCTCAACTACACATGATGTACGTCAACTTTGACGTCTACACCACGTGATGATTTCAAAAATCTACCGGGAAAAGTCACTCCCGAGTTCAGCCTGGTAGCGGCAAGTTGTTGCTGTTTTCTAAAATGGTGCAGGAATTCCATGTACTGAAGTGCTATTCCTGTGAGGCATTCCAAGTGCAACAGGTAAGACTGTTGTATGTTAGCAAACTAACTGAGCTATAATAAAACTTCTATTATAATAGTCTAATCCAGATTAGCATGCAAACTAAGGGCGTTGGCTAACTAAATAGCTAATACGTATGACTGTTTGTTTGCAGGTGAAAAAGAGCAAAAAATGGAATTGTAAGATGTGTGGGGAGAAGCAGTCTATTATCAAGGTAATATCATTACAAACAGATAAATAGCTTTGGATAAAACCGTCTGTTAAATGAAGTATTTACAATTAATGGACGAGCCGAGTTGATAGTTGTCTCGGGTTATACATAGTTAAAAGTAATCAGAAACATGACCTGTACCCCACCACCAACACACAACAAATGTTAATGTACTTGTAATCTCACGCCAAACCTTGACCAAAAACTTGAGTATTGTCGTCTAAATCACCTGTATTTTTGTACTGTAGGTGTTCGGCCGTGGCTCAGGTGTGGACTGTCGACGTCATGTGCAGAAACTGAACACCAGGCGCGGGGAGATTCTGGAGGATCAAAACCAGGAAGCTTGGTTACGATGGTAAGACCTTTCATTACAATGATGATCTTTTTATGATTTAGCAACAAAGCAAATCTGACAATTATTTATCGATGGGCTACATCTGATTATGTGTGTGTGTGTGTGTGTGCGCGCCAGGGAGAACACAGGAGAGGAAGCTGAAGGGAATGATCTGGGAGACAAGGTCCCAGGAACACGACAACCACACCGTGAGTTCTCTGGCCATAAACACGAATCACATTGTTTAATATAAGTAGTTTGATATTCAGATATCCCACAATATACTACAGTACGATGATCAGGTACCACTGACAGGTGTGTTTTTAAATGTGTGTGGGACAGCTTCCTGACTGAAGATGTGTCTGTTATACTGCTAAGTTTTTCTTAATAAAAAATGTGGGGTCAGATTTGCCTTTCTCACAAATAGGACAACGTTGAATAAAGCTACGCCCTTGACCAAGACTTAAGGTTTAGTAATGACATCAGATGTAATGAGACTGTCCTTGTTGTTCAGGTGGTGGATCTCCAGGGGAGCCGCTGGAGTAAATACCTGCTGAACCCTTCAGGTGTTCCTGAGGAGGACGGAGAGGAGGAGAACGTGTACCTGGACAGGAACCACAGTCCTGCCTGCACAAACATCCGGTACGTCCAGGGTTCCACTGGGGATCTGTCCCAGTCAGGGTTCCACTGGGGATGATCTGTCCCAGTCATGGTTCCACTGGCATACTGTGTCCTAGCAGTCCACAACAGGCTTTGAAGAACTTCATCAGGTCTAGGTGATAAACAATTATAGATAGTTTTTTTTTCTTCAAAAAAATAATTAGAAATTTTTGTTTCACAAACTTCCCACACACAGTGAGAGGAAAAGAGATGGGAGGGGATAACTTTTTAGATGTAAACTTTTAAGATTTTTTTTTGGAACCTTTAACATTTTTTGTCAAAAATATTTTTTCAACCTTCCAAAACGTGAAAGGGGTAGGGAACAGAGAAGCCTAAAGCAGAGTACAGTAGTAGAGTCCTCATCAAGGGCTCATCAATTATGCAAACCTTTTTTTGAAACTTTTGGGGGGGAAATTATTCGACCCTTTAGAAACTTTGTTTTAGAAATTTCTGTCCAAAATATATATAATATATGTTTTTTTACTTTTTCAGACTTCATTTTTAAAAATGATTTCTACCTTCCACTTGTCATGAACGTCTATGGATTTTATTGAATTGTTGACCTTTTCTTCTGTTTTACCTCCATGATGGGACAGGAAGAGGAAGAGAGGTCGAGGAGGAAGCACTTATCAAACTAGAGAAGAAGACAGAGAAACTTCCCAAGGCCATTGGAGGACTGCTGGGAAAAAGGTAATCCCTGCTCACATCTTCTAAGACACATCCACCAACACACACACCCACCAAGCAGCATCCACACACTACACAAACACACTACACACACTACACAAACACACTACACACACTACACAAACACACTACACACACTATCTGCCAGATTTGGATATGGGGCCGTTCCTACTTTCAGTTCGATCATTTAGAAGTTTCTATCCCTTCTTCTGCTCCTCTGTTCATAGACAGCAGCACGCCCCGGCACGTTCCCCAGCTCTGCTACAGCACAGGGGTCTGCTTCCTGCAGGCCTGCCCCAGCCCGTACTAACCCCTCACCTGGGAGGGCCACCAGCCAACCACCACCTTCAACCCCAACCACCACCCAACGCCCTTTGAACCCTGCTGTCCCCAACAGACTCAATAGCAGTTCCTGCCGGCCTGGATCTTCTGACGCTGCAGTCTCCAAGACCTCCAGGTGGGCCCAGTTCCTGACCAGTCCCTCACCAGAGGAGCAGGAGGAAGACCTCAACCAGCATGTGGACAGAGATGTAGATCCAGTCCTGGATTATACCCAGGCTCCTGCTACACTGCCAGGCTGTGCTAGCCCCTCCTCCCTGGGTCATAGCTCCTCCTCCCAGTATGCTAGCCCCTCCTCCCTGGGTCATAACTCCTCCTCCCAGCATGCTAGCTCCTCCTCCCAGTATGCTAGCCCCTCCTCACTGGGTCATAGCTCCTCCCAGTATGCTAGCTCCTCCTCCCAGTATGCTAGCTCCTCCTCCCTGAGTCTCCTTCCAGAGGATGGGTTCTTGGGGAGGAAGTTAGGGAGCAGTTTCAGCAGACTGCGATCCACCTTCAGCCTCTGTGGGTTCGGGGGACGTTGCTCACGGCAACCGAGGCCCCGCCCCCATAGCGTTACATCAGAGGGAGGAGACAGTCTGTCATCAGCCGCCGCCCACCAAGAGGCCACGCCCCTCCCTCCCCTGCCGCGTCTCTTTTCAACACGGACGAGGACTTCGATGACGCGTTTGAACTGTGACTCATTCCCCTGTCATGGTTCCTCTTGTGGGAGATGTTTGAGATGTTTCAGACTGATTTCCATAAAAACACAGACATGACACAACGGAAGGGTTTTGGCTGAAGTGTTTTATTGTGTTGAAACAGCAGAAATAACTTCAGTGTTAGACAGTTATCATCCCTTCACCCCGGTCTCTGAATGGTCAGAACATCACATCTGGCAAGAAATACTCTGGATAAATGTTCTACGGTTACAATAATAACTCATATTAACTTGCATTGAGGACACTTTAACAGATTCACCATTAGTAATGAGTAGCATATAGGTTTTTTTCTATCTTTTAAATCCAATTCAGAATAAATCTAAATATGTTGTTAAATAAAACCTCTTCTATCATTACATATCATAGAAGGTAGACCCAGAAACATGGTAATAATGGCTGTCAGTATTCAGATCAAATACTGTGCTTAATGTTAATACAACCATATAGCTAACATAACTGATCCAAAGCTATGTGAATATAACAGACTACGATTATTCGAGTACTGAACATGGCCAGAGTGTGGAGGCGGAGAGGGGCTTGGGAAGGCCGGGTGGTGATGGGAGGGGCTTGTGAAGGCCGGGTGGTGATGGGAGGGGCTTGTGAAGGCCGGGTGGTGATGGGAGGGGCTCCAGCCTGCTGCTGCCCTACTTGGGCTGGGCGGGGGGGGGTTTGGAGTAGTGGATGGTGTCCAGGGCGGAGCCGATGTCAAAGTCCTTGGTGTGGAGCAGCCGGGTGAGCCAGCCGCCCTCGTCTGTGAAGCCCATGGAGAGCATCTGGGACAGGGACTCGACCAGGCGCGGGTCTGCATCTACACACACACACCACACACACACACGGAGGTCACGAACTACTACACACTAAACTGTACTTTGTATTCATCTAACATGCGCCTTCATCCGAAGCAGCTCATTATCAAGGACACGTTAACGGGTTCAAAATAAACAATGTATTTAAATGGTTCGTGCCAAGAAACTGTCTGTATTTTACAAGGCAGACAGCAGTGAAACAGTAACTAAATCTTTAACTGCTAATCTCTCAACTTCAGTTTGACACGTTTCAGTTCCCAAGCCGTGCAGCAGGTACCTTGAGGGAGGTGTGGGTAGAGAGCGGCCTCACGCAGGCCTGTGGGGCCCTGGGTCTGGGGAGCGGAGAGGGGCCCCGGGGGCCTCCTGAGGGGGCCTCCAGGGAGCCCTCCTCCCCCAGCCTGAGGGACTGCAGCTCCCCTGTGGAAGGGGTCCACCTCCTTGGAGCTCAGGTGAGTCCACTCCTCGTCCACGGTCGTGTCTCTGCGAGCCTGCACATGCACAGAGACTCGCGTTACCACGGCACCCTTTCTAAACACGCACCTTGGTGGTGGTGATTGGTCGTGGTGATGTAGACGGGTGTGGTGGTGGTGGGTGCTACTGTACCTTATCCCCGTTGCTCGGACCTGCGTCAGTGCATAGATCGTCCACCTCCATGTCACACCCCCTGTGCCCCCGGGCTCCCCTGCCCCCGTGTCGCTCCTGGCACTGGGGGGCCCTCCGGACGTCGGGGGGGTCACCTTGGTCCTGTGGCCCTCGTGCTCCACGTCGATGTCCACGTCGATGCCTGGAGAGAGAGCAGGGAGGATCATGAACAAGGTCAACATCACAAGCATCGTCAGCGGTCCTGGACGGCATGGCGGCCATCTTGTTCTGCAGTGGTGGTCTTACCCAGGGGGCTGAGCATGGCAGCCACGCCCTCGCCTATGTTCTTCAGGAAGTCAACGTTGGCCTGGAGCAGAGCGGCTGCAGACGGGCCTGGGAGGAGGAAACAAACCCCAACAGGAACGGTGAGATGTTGAACCATGATGGACCTCGTGTTCAGGCCTCTCTGGTGGGGGAGTGTCGGGGCGAGGCTGGGGCGAGGCTGGGGCTTACCTAAGGGAGTCTGGCTGTCCTCAGCAGCAGTCTGGTCTGTATGGGAGGGGGCCTGGGTTCCACTCTGTTCAGGCTGGGTTCCAGAGGGTGCAGGCTGGGTTCCAGAGGGTGCAGGCTGGGTTCCAGAGGGTGCAGGCTGGGTTCCAGAGGGTCCGGGCTGGGCTCTGGTTCTGCTGGGCAGCGGCCCACGCTCCACAGTGCCTCATCTTCCTCATCCACTTCCCCCGAGGGAACCACTGACACCCAAACACAGAGCGCCCGTCAGGAGCACAGCCACACACACGTTTCTACCCATCACACTCTACGATAGCTTGTTTCTGAGCAATTCTTTGAACCTTTTTTATCCTCACCTCAAACATGTTGAAGGGGTGCCAGATGGGCAACAGGGCGTGCTCCTTGTGCAGGCCCTTGGCCTGGCAGGGGGAACACAGGTCGTAGTCGGGGCACACGGTGCACTTGAAGCGGGTCCCGGCCACCTGGCCCTCGCAGCCGTCACACGTCACGTTGGGGTGCACCACGGGGGGTCCGTGGGGAGGAGGGGGGCCGTGGGGGTGGCCCCCGGGAGGAGGGGGGAAGGGGAAAGGGGGGACGCCCCCAGGGAAGGCGTGGAGGGGGAAGTCACGCCTGTGCTCCTTCCTCTCTGTGGGAGAGCGGGAGACACAGGGTCACATGACAGGAGCGGGAGACACAGGGTCACATGACAGGAGCGGGAGACGCAGGGTCACATGACAGGAGCGGGAGACGCAGGGTCACATGACAGGAGCGGGAGACGCAGGGTCACATGACAGGAGCGGGAGACACAGGGTCACATGACAGGAGCGGGAGACGCAGGGTCACATGACACGAGCGGAGAATACATGACACGGTGTTGTCACGCTGTAATACTGTAGACAGGTCACAGTTCACGGCTACTCTTAGTCATGCTCTTCTCTGTTACTGTTATGTGACCTACTAGTCTCCTGTTTTTCCGATCCCATAGGAAACTGATATCTGTGTGTGTGTGTGTGTGTGTACGTGAGGGTGTAAATGCTACCTTTAATGAAGAGGCGGAAGGTATCGTCCTTGATGCAGGTGAGCCCCATCATGAGCTCGTCATCTGTGGAGAAGGCGATCATGTCCCCGTCCTCGTCTGGAAAGGTAAACACACGTTATCCTCACCTGCCACACCTCACCTGCCACCTCACCGCTAATCTGACACCCCCACTGTGACTGTGCAGCGAGGGACTCGGCAGAAACACATTATGGTGACTGCTTTTGTTTTCAATTCACAGATTAGCCCGTTATCTCCGTGGTAATCGGACAGGTTTGGCTCATAAAGCCTGTTTATTTTATTCTGAAGTTGGTTAATGATAGATTCATTCTGGAATAGCTCTATGTTCAACTGAATAAGATTAGATTAACTGATCCTCGTTCTGTTCTGTCTCGAAGAACTGTGGGTTACTCTTGAGGAACACATAATGTGTATTTGCTCATGAAATCCCTTTCATCATGTCTGACCTGGTCACAGGTCAGCTTGTGCAAATGTGTACTAAACTGATTAGTCATAGTTAACGTGTTTACTTAAAACACTACAATAAGTCTGGAACCTTATGTCACTATATATCTCTTATTAGTTTTACTATAAAAGTGTAAACTGGCTTCATACGTTATTTTTCAGGCCCAATGTTGCCTGACAACTTTCAGGTCAGTCCAGTGAGTTTGTCCTCAACGGTCCTTTCACGAGGTCTGGGAATGTTTTCTCTTTCTCGTGTTTGTTTTTCCATGACTGTTTGCTTTACTAAATACACAGAGTTTGTTTTATGTTTCCAAGCCTTCATCAGCCACAGACTCATTGATTTAGGTGACTGAGCAGGTCGAACGGCTTTTATCTTTTCAGGAAAACAACAAACCCAACAGACTGGTAGGCCGCGCCATAATCTACCGACTGAAACAATGACACGTATATCTGACACAAATGTTATTTAAAGAAACTCATAGCAAATTACCGATTGGTACACCTCCCTGAAATGTCATGGCTTTAGCTCAGTGGTTAGAGCACTTTACTAAAGATCAAGAAATGTTCAAATGTATTAACTTGTCATAATCCATTAATAAAACTGTTGGATACGATTCTTTGAGTTTAGTGTTGCATTGCAAACTCCTTCGCATCTCTCTCTACATTTGACTAACTTTTGTTATTGTCTATCATGGACATCTGTTGCATAACAATGTTAGTATTCTTTAGTTAGGTAGTGGTGAGCAGTGCGCACTGCGCTCGCCTCTCAACAAAAACACGGCAGCGTCGGAGCGCAATTACAGACAGGCCTCAATTTGCATAGTTTAAATCTCTCCCCTAGTTTCCGGCACAACCTTTTCTATAACTGTCATTACAAATTAATCGACACTGAAAACAATATAGAACTTACCTTTGTAGAACATTTGGAAGGCAATGTTGCGCAGGTTGGTAAATACGTCAACCACCTTTCTGTTAAGATACTCAAAACTCGTTGACACATCCTGGTCGACAGCAAAACGCCGGATTTCTTTCGGTGCATCTTCTTTCCCAAGAAGATAGGCCTTGACGGTCATAGTCATGGTCGCTTTTTTCAACCTCTTCGGTTTGTTGCGCAGTTACAATGTTAAAGGTCTGCCTGATCAGCTGTGAACTCCCTTTCGGTGTCTTGTTGTCTGTGAAAGCAGTTCCGTGTATAAGGCTTATATCGTCATGTGCGATAGTTATGGCGCAGCTTAGCCAATCATAAGACGCACAGGGACTTGGAGAGACTTTAGGGGAAGTCCAAACGAAAACAGGCACTGCTCTGCTCCTTGTATTGGACGCAATAGCGATGCAACCAGGCTAATATAAACACACGCGTGGTAAACGCCACGAATGTCCCAGTGGAAGGTGGGGGAATGACAAGGCACTTTCTACGGGGAAGTCCCTATGAGATCACTGTCACAAGAAAATAATTATTTGAGTGACTCTTAAATTACTAGATTTTAATCCTAGTAATCTGTCTAATATATCATGTAGCCTAGAGTATACCACGTCTACAAATTCATCATCAGTTTTACAGCAACGACAACACTGACACGAGACCATTTAGTCAACAGAACAGTGATCACCAACAACAAAAAATAGTCTTATTTTACACCTATTGACAGTACAGGAGGGACATAGAAAGTAGACATCGTAGAAAGTTGACAACGTAGAAAGTTTCCAATTATATTAAATATTCTGAAATAACATTTAACAGGTTACACTCTTTCAGCCACTATTTCACCACATAACACGTCATTCTGCACGTGAGTAGGCCTACCTGCACTTAATGTCGGTGCCCTAAATGCAGGAGGATAAGGTGTGGTATGGTTGGGGTTATGCTATAGGTGTGTCATACTGTCATACTTGTTCTGCGAACACACTACGATAGAAGTAGGTCTATTGCTGAGTCACCACGAGTAAGGATATTTTACTTAAAATGATAACAATCAAAAACATATTTTCCCAACGAAAACAACAACAACAACATCTGTTAGGAATTGATTAGACTATTAGATATATAACTAAGCCTACATCATAACAACTGCCCAAGTTTTTCCAAGCTTTTTAGTAATTTTGTCTGCGCTGTCAAATAAATGGCGGCCTCAACGGGATAAATGTATATTACAGGTGACGTTTAGTCCAGAGCAGTAATCTCTAATCATAGAACACAATAAAGACGCAGTTGTTGGCAGGGCTCGCTCTTCCTGTCTGATGACCGCGCTCTGTCACATGATTATGACTCACAGGTCCTGTGATCGAGCCTTTCGTTTTTCTTCTCTTTTTTCCCCCTCGTTTGTTAATCTCTAGAGCGCGCCCGAAGCGTCTAGAAACATGAGTTTGCGGAATCAATGTTTTTAATTAGACCACATTGTTTGTTTAAAATGAAAATACCCTTCGTATGCTCAGCTGCGTTTTCCATAATATTCATCGGGCAGGAACCTCATTAGATACTTTGGGCAAATATTCTCGGATTAAAAAGGCATACCCTAGTTAGTTTATTGATTCCATGTTGATTTTTTATTGCAAAAATATGTTACTATATTATGTAACAATATGTTAAATACAGTAACTAAATATAAGCTATATATAGGCACGTTTCTATTGCAGAACAATAACAGGGTCTACATTACAAATAGCCTATAAACGACATATATATATGATCAAAATGTATATTCTTTAATCTTTATATAAAAATCCCCGTCAACTAAAGCATCATTAGAAACGTTATTCCGTTTTACCACCAGTAGATGGCAGTGATTCTCCAACAACCACTTCGTGAGTTTCACTGAGCCGATCAACGAAGTTTGAGTACAATCCGATTGAATGTGTAACATATCGTAGATATATAAACAGATAGGCCTATATCTGTTGAAGAGCCCTTTGAGTAAATATGAGGTTCATTACAAGTACAAATTTGAAATACGAACGCCCTGCATCAAAGCCAGCAGGTGTAAATTTACTGCAGAAATCGGAAAATAAATACATTTGTTAAACATATGGACAGATGCTTTGTGTAGTCTACAGCTAGTTGTCTGTATAATATAGATGCCTTTTCATTATTGGCTAGGCTGTAGGCTATTGTATCGATCCACATGTTAGCTTGTGTATTAGGCTATCTGGGCTAAATGAAGCGATAGTATAGTTTTAGTCTGTGGGAAAAGGCCAGGAGGCTAAACTTTCTATTCCATGAGTTTTGCCATTAGGCTATATTTACATATAAACATGGCAAATCACCGTTGATGATATTGCTGCAAATGTCTAGCTGTAGGCTATGGGCTTATAGGCTACTTTTGCCAAACAAGCTACGCCTTCAACTAAGGAAGCGAAATATGAAAATTAACCCGAAGTGCCTGTCTAGTTCTATTAATCAGATGACCCCCTCGTAACATATCACACTGCTCTCTCTCTCTCTATCTCTCTCCTCTCTCTCTCTCTCTCTCTCTCTGCCCCTCTCTCTCTCTCTCTGAAACCAACTCGGTAAAGACATGAGAATCCGTTCCCCCGTTTTCGTCAACCCCTCCCCGTGTGTTCAGTGAACGAACGAGCCTCGTCAAGGCTACACTACCCGCCAGAGCGCCGCGCAATAACAACACACTGTTCCCCGCTTCCACAGCAAGGCGCAACGAGGCACCTCTGTATCGGAAGCGCTGCAAACGAGCAACAGAGAGCCCAGCTACCCTGCACGCCGTTCGGACATGAGCCCGGGGATCCGGAGATGAGGCTCCGAAATGGCACCTTCCTAACGGTCTTATTGTTCGGTCTATGCGGACTCATTTCACTCTCCTGGTACACCGCATTCAGCAATTCCAAAGGTAAGACAGCTGGAAAAGGCGCCACGGGGCGGGGGCGTGTTGAGAATGGATGGATTAGCTCTGTTATGGTACAATTGGAGTCTCCGAGACTATATCAGACTGAAGCGATACGGATGGTGTAGGGGCTTTGTGTTTTGAAAACGGCAGGTGGTGGCCTGTTTTGGGGATATGTCTTGTTTTCCATGAACCATTTCGACTGCGAGGAGCATTCACCGGTGGCACCTTTGTCATGAAATTCCTTGCCTTTTTCGCTGCCCAGGTGGTGTTTAGACATATAGCTTTCCCGTGACATGATCCATGATTTTACACTATTTATATGCAAATAATATCAGCTAAAGAATATTCATAAAATCCTGAATCCTATGTGAGACAGTATCCCATGCAGCGGCTGTTGTGCCGTGCTGGATGCCTGGGTGATGACGCTGTTACACTTGCTTTCCGAGGCTCGCCTACCGTCAGACGTGTGGGGTTAAGACATGCGTCTTGAACGGTTAAACTTGGTTTTTAACTTCGAAGTTGTTCCGCAATCAAAGATATGACCTTTTCCTTTCAATTGTTGCTTCAGTCATGCAGACACGGTTCTGTCTGCTGTGGGGTACTAGATCTCCCGGGGTAGCCTACCAGATCTCGCAGGTCTTTGATTCATGTTCCCAGGGGTTTGGTTTCTGCTCAAGTGTTGCATCCACCAGTTCCAGAAAACTTAGAAATTCGTCAAATTAATCTAATTAGCTCAGAGAATAAATCTCCAATATGATAAAAGCCCCATTCGAAAAACACAATATTGTCTCAAGATCAATTTGATCAATTTAACAATGCACTCAAACCACCATCCATATAAATATAAAACCATAGAAATGAACTGCTTCTGATACTGGATTGGGTGGTTGTGGTATTCTGTCAAGACTTGGCACAATGTCCTCATGCTTAAGTCTTACCCACGCTTCAATACTGTATGTTAGACACAGTCACCTCTGTACACTGGAGGCAGTGATGGTGTAGACAGCAGTAAGCTGGAGGCAGTGATGGTGTAGACAGCAGTAAGATGGAGGCAGTGATGGTGTAGACAGCAGTAAACTGGAGGCAGTGATGGTGTAGACAGCAGTAAGCTGGAGGCAGTGATGGTGTAGACAGCAGTAAGATGGAGGCAGTGATGGTGCAGACAGCAGTAAGCTGGAGACAGTGATGGTGTAGACAGCAGTAAGCTGGAGGCAGTGATGGTGTAGACAGCAGTAAGCTGGAGGCAGTGATGGTGTAGACAGCAGTACGCTGGAGGCAGTGATGGTGTAGACAGCAGTGATGGTGTAGGCAGCAGTACGCTGGGGGCAGTGATGGTGTAGACAGCAGTACGCTGGGGGCAGTGATGGTGTAGACAGCAGCCAGCAGTACGCTGGAGGCAGTGATGGTGTAGACAGCAGTAAGCTGGAGGCAGTGATGGTGTAGACAGCAGTAAGCTGGAGGCAGTGATGGTGTAGACAGCAGTAAGCTGGAGGCAGTGATGGTGTAGACAGCAGTACGCTGGGGGCAGTGATGGTGTAGACAGCAGTACGCTGGAGGTAGTGATGGTGTAAACAGCAGTAAGCTGGAGGTAGTGATGGTGTAAACAGCAGTACGCTGGGGGCAGTGATGGTGTAAACAGCAGTAAGCTGGAGGTAGTGATGGTGCAGACAGCAGTAAGCTGGAGGTAGTGATGGTGTAGACAGCAGTAAGCTGGAGGCAGTGATGGTGCAGACAGCAGTAAGCTGGAGGTAGTGATGGTGTAGACAGCAGTAAGCTGGAGGCAGTGATGGTGTAGACAGCAGTAAGCTGGAGGCAGTGATGGTGTAGACAGCAGTGATGGTGTAGACAGCAGTATGCTGGAGGCAGTGATGGTGTAGACAGCAGTACGCTGGAGGCAGTGATGGTGTAGACAGCAGTACGCTGGAGGCAGTGATGGTGTAGACAGCAGTACGCTGGAGGCAGTGATGGTGTAGACAGCAGTACGCTGGAGGCAGTGATGGTGTAGACAGCAGTAAGCTGGAGGCAGTGATGGTGTAGACAGCAGTACGCTGGAGGCAGTGATGGTGTAGACAGCAGTGATGGTGTAGACAGCAGTACGCTGGAGGCAGTGATGGTGTAGACAGCAGTACGCTGGAGGCAGTGATGGTGTAGACAGCAGTAAGCTGGAGGCAGTGATGGTGTAGACAGCAGTACGCTGGAGGCAGTGATGGTGTAGACAGCAGTAAGCTGGAGGCAGTGATGGTGCAGACAGCAGTAAGCTGGAGGCAGTGATGGTGTAGACAGCAGTACGCTGGAGGCAGTGATGGTGTAGACAGCAGTAAGCTGGAGGCAGTGATGGTGCAGACAGCAGTAAGCTGGAGGCAGTGATGGTGTAGACAGCAGTAAGCTGGAGGCAGTGATGGTGTAGACAGCAGTGATGGTGTAGACAGCAGTACCCTGGAGGCAGTGATGGTGTAGACAGCAGTACGCTGGAGGCAGTGATGGTGTAGACAGCAGTAAGCTGGAGGCAGTGATGGTGTAGACAGCAGTGATGGTGTAGACAGCAGTACGCTGGAGGCAGTGATGGTGTAGACAGCAGTACGCTGGAGGCAGTGATGGTGTAGACAGCAGTACACTGGGGGCAGTGATGGTGTAGACAGCAGTAAGCTGGAGGCAGTGATGGTGTAGACAGCAGTATGCTGGAGGCAGTGATGGTGCAGACAGCAGTACGCTGGAGACAGTGATGGTGTAGACAGCAGTACGCTGGAGACAGTGATGGTGTAGACAGCAGTACGCTGGGGGCAGTGATGGTGTAGACAGCAGCCAGCAGTACGCTGGAGGCAGTGATGGTGTAGACAGCAGTATGCTGGAGGCAGTGATGGTGTAGACAGCAGTAAGCTGGAGGCAGTGATGGTGTAGACAGCAGTACGCTGGAGGCAGTGATGGTGTAGACAGCAGTAAGCTGGAGGCAGTGATGGTGTAGACAGCAGTACGCTGGGGGCAGTGATGGTGTAGACAGCAGCCAGCAGTACGCTGGAGGCAGTGATGGTGTAGACAGCAGTATGCTGGAGGCAGTGATGGTGTAGACAGCAGTAAGCTGGAGGCAGTGATGGTGTAGACAGCAGTACGCTGGAGGCAGTGATGGTGTAGACAGCAGTAAGCTGGAGGCAGTGATGGTGTAGACAGCAGTACGCTGGAGGCAGTGATGGTGTAGACAGCAGTAAGCTGGAGGCAGTGATGGTGTAGACAGCAGTACGCTGGAGACAGTGATGGTGTAGACAGCAGTACGCTGGGGGCAGTGATGGTGTAGACAGCAGCCAGCAGTACGCTGGAGGCAGTGATGGTGTAGACAGCAGTACGCTGGAGGCAGTGATGGTGTAGACAGCAGCCAGCAGGGCCACTGTCGGACTGAGAACGTGCTTGCGCTTGTTTGTGCGCCATCAAAAAGCTCTCGTTGTCGTTTCCACCTCCTCTGCACTCCTCCTAAACTGTTTCCTCTTCATTTCCTGTCAAGACATCATCCTCCTCCATGTCCAGTGTCATCATCATTGTTACCATGGTTTCCTGTGGAAGCGTCCTGTTCCTTGCTCTCTGCTTCCTGCCTGCTGTCATGTGCAGCTGAGTGAATGTGAGCCTCAGTTATTGACTCTCTGACTGATGGTAATTAACTGGGGAGGTATGCATGTGTGTGTCTGTCTGTGTGCGTGTGGAGGTGTGTGTGTGTCTGTGTGCATGACTGTATGTTTGTGTGTGCATGTTTGTGTGTGCGATGGTGTGTGTGTCTGTGTGTGTGTGTCTGTGTGTGTGTGCTTTCTTTGCCTTAACGCGTCCCTCAGAGCCAGCCAGCACTCTGCCAAATTAATTCAGTCTGGCAAGCAGCTAAACATGATTGCAGAACCTGTTTGATACATTTATTCCAACAAGGCCGAGAGCTGTTTGAGCTGGTTGGGTGCACCACACCAGATGTGAACCTGATATCTACAGGGGTCCTTGGCAAATGATGCATTTGGGAAATTAAAGTATCGATATAGTGAATTGAAAGCAAGGTTTTGAAAAGGCTATCAAGTGAGAGCTTGTCGGCTTCCAGGTGAACAAACACTGCAGAGTAAACTGGGTAAAGGAAGTGATCAATGACTGACCATCTGTGTTCTCTCGGTTCTGTTTTAAGGCAGCTATCCTGACTTGTACAGTACATTCAAAGTCAAGTCATTTCTTGGAAGGGTCTGATTTCACGTCTTGCTCCTATCATATGAAAAGTCTAGCGTGGTAACTTTCTGTTTTACCAGATCACAATGAAATCCATTCATGTGGATACAATCATGTTTAGCTCAACACTGTGCTGAGATAAAAGAAGTTGTGATGGTAACAATAATGTATTCATTTAGCCAAGCTTTTATCCAAAATGACATGAAGGTCATTGAGGGCCTTAGCCTTCCCCAGCCTTCACCTCAGACTGAGGCCCTCAGCCTTCACTTCAGACTGAGGCCCTCAGCCTTCACTTCAGACTGAGGCCCTCAGCCTTCACTTCAGACTGAGGGCCTCAGCCTTCACTTCAGACTGAGGGCCTCAGCCTTCACTTCAGACTGAGGGCCTCAGCCTTCACTTCAGACTGAGGGCCTCAGCCTTCACTTCAGACTGAGGGCCTCAGCCTTCACCTCAGACTGAGGCCCTCAGCCTTCACTTCAGACTGAGGCCCTCAGCCTTCACCTCAGACTGAGGGCCTCAGCCTTCACTTCAGACTGAGGCCCTCAGCCTTCACCTCAGACTGAGGCCCTCAGCCTTCACTTCAGACTGAGGGCCTCAGCCTTCACTTCAGACTGAGGCCCTCAGCCTTCACCTCAGACTGAGGGCCTCAGCCTTCACCTCAGACTGAGGGCCTCAGCCTTCACCTCAGACTGAGGCCCTCAGCCTTCACCTCAGACTGAGGGCCTCAGCCTTCACTTCAGACTGAGGCCCTCAGCCTTCACCTCAGACTGAGGGCCTCAGCCTTCACCTCAGACTGAGGCCCTCAGCCTTCACTTCAGACTGAGGGCCTCAGCCTTCACCTCAGACTGAGGGCCTCAGCCTTCACTTCAGACTGAGGGCCTCAGCCTTCACTTCAGACTGAGGGCCTCAGCCTTCACTTCAGACTGAGGGCCTCAGCCTTCACTTCAGACTGAGGCCCTCAGCCTTCACCTCAGACTGAGGGCCTCAGCCTTCACCTCAGACTGAGGGCCTCAGCCTTCACCTCAGACTGAGGGTCTCAGCCTTCACTTCAGACTGAGGCCCTCAGCCTTCACTTCAGACTGAGGCCCTCAGCCTTCACTTCAGACTGAGGGCCCGGGGTGAAGGTCTCCCTGGATCTGACACCTTCCTGTTGACTCAGGTCTGTCCAATGACGATCTCCCATCTCTGACGTACTGTAACACCTCAGAGCTATATGTCAGAGTGTACCTGTCTGTGTAATCTGTGTAAGAGACATACCAGACTGATCTACGCTAGATGTTTCTAACCTAGACAGACTCTCTTGCTCTGTCATAACACGATTAACCTGACTGTTGGACATTCCTGGGAATCTTTCCCTCCTTCCAGCTGAAAGTCTGATTCCTGTTTTACTTCCTGAAGGAGTTTTTCTGTCTGATCCTGGTTGACTCATGGATGTCCCTTGAGGCAGGATGAGGCCTGGATTGAACGTTGAAAAGTGGGTTTGTTACTTAAGGGGGCTACCCATGCACTTAACACACACACACACGTAGCCACTTAAACACCCACACAGTGATCACACAGCAGCACACACACACACACACACGGCAGCACACACACACACACACACGGCAGCACACACACACACACACACGGCAGCACACACACACACACACACGGCAGCACACACACACAGGGAGATCTACGTGATGATGCTCGTCAGCTCACACACAGCGAGAGAAACACCCGCCTGTCCTCACATGCCTGGTCATGTCTCCCTGCACGCACACACACACACACACACACACACACACACACACACACACACACACACACACACACACACACACACACACACACACACACACACACACACACACACACACACACACACACACACACACACACATACACACACACACACACAGGCTCTGTCTGGTCCTGCCTCCCCTTGTTCTGTGTTCATGTCTTGGCCGTGTTCTGGGTGAAACAGCCCGGAGGAAAGGAGATCCTTGAGGAAGCGTAGGGTGCCTGCACGTCTTTGTCTCCGCAGGGCAGAGAGGGCTTTTCTCCTGCAGCTGAGAGAGATCTGCTCTAACCCCTGGTCCTCTCCTCTTCCCCCTGGTCCTCTCTCCTCCTCTCCTCTTCCCCCTGGTCCCCTCTCCTCCTCTTCCCCCCTTCTCTTCTCCTCCTCTCCTCTTTCTCTCCCTCACTCCAGTGGGATGTGTAGAGCTAGGTATCACGTTGCCCTACTCGCCTTAGAAGATAGGGATATTCCCTCAATGCCTGGACCTGTGGAGAAACTAGAGGAGAGATAAGAGGGGGAACAGGAGACCGTGTGAGAGAGACTGTGTAAGGGTGTGTGTGTATGAGTGTGTGTGAGTGTGTAAGAGTGAAAGAGATTGTGTGGGTGTAATAGGGGGTGGATGTCATCTTTTGGGAAACCGCCTGGGTAACATGAGGATGCTTTTGTCAGTTTGTCAATATTGGGAAAAATCAATAGTGCTCGTGGTCTTTGATAGTGTGTGTGTAGGCTAGTGTTTGTGTACAGATTGTGTGTGTTAATTTGTGCGTGCAACATGTTACGCATGAATAAGCATGGCTACAAATAGCTCCTCATAGATGAAGCAAACTGAAAGATTCTCCATGAAACATAAAGGAGGAGTGACAGCTTAAGAGCATGTTGGTTCATCTCGTTCTCCCGCACGCTTTTCATGTTGAACGGCGTCGTGTTGCTCCTGATGAGACAGAGAGAAGCAGAGAGGAAAACTCACCTGTGGTTTGCAGGTGTGTTGGTGTGTGCAGCTCCAGGGTTGTGTGAGGCTGTAGTCCCAACACACACCCCAGGAGAAGAGGGAGGGGGGGGAGAGGACCAAGGGCTTATCACCAGGCAAACAGGGTCACAACACTTCCTGTAGAGGAAGCCAGGTTTAGTGGTACAGTTTAGTTAATTGGACTGTGTTATCACAGTATATCACAGTAAAGTCAGTATCACAGTACAGTCAGTATCACAGTACAGTCAGTATATCACAGTATAAGGGTATAGTCAGTATATCACAGTACTGTCAGTATAACACAGTATAATGGTACAGTCAGTATAACAGTACTGTCCTCTCTATCATGCATTCCCAGTGACCCAGCCCCCTGCCCTGCAGACCCACATAATGCAGCAGGGCACAGCAAACTGCATCAGATCAACTCCTGACATTTATAACAGCAACGCTCCTAAACATGAGGGGCGGGGACTGTAGTTTCTAAATCTGTCTGGGAACTGTAGTCTTTATCTGTAGCTGTGGTCGGTCTGTACCTGGAAACTGTGAGTCTTGTAGACTACAGAACTGCAGTGTCTGTGTGGAGCTGCTCTGGGCTCTGGGTTAGGATGTGATGTGACTGACTCAGACCCGCGCTGGCTTTCACACACACACACACACACACATACACATTCATAAAGACAAACACACATTCATAAACACACACAAACCTACCATCACCTCAACCCCCCTCCTGTTCTGCCATGCTCACGTATCTGCTCTTCCTGTTAAGTAACCAAAAGGGTGTGTGAGAGATTGTGTGTGTGTGTGTGTGTTCATATGCATCCCAACCTTCGTGCTGTTTATACAGTGTGCAAACACCACATGCCAGCTCCAGTGGTAACCTTGACGATAACCCTGGCTTTAGGGGGTGGGAAGGCCTCCATAGTCCAGGGCTGGGGGCCGTTGTCATAGAAGCAGACTGACAATTATACATTTCCCTTTTAGACCAGCGGGTGGTTTGATAGCAGTCCATTGAGGGAGGTGTATGTGTCTGTAGTGAGTATGAGGGAGGTGTATGTGTCTGTAGTGAGTATGTGTAATGAAAGATTCGAACCCCGATCTCCCACACGCACACAGTCAGCTAATGGCGCCATTATTTCAGTCCTTCAGTGGCGGTCGTTCCGTCTCCGGGACTCCGGGAGGTCCGTGTTTTCCGCTGCTCCTTTAACAGCTAACCCTCCGCTAGACTATAGCCAGACTCGGCTACATGAGTGAGCCACTGTCAGAAAGAAAGGAAGTGCTTAATGTTCTCTTTCTGCGTTTATCTGATGGCGAGGCATGCTTCAGGCATTTCCTTCTGCTAGGCCTATATTAAATAGTGTCTGGTCTCGTGCTATAGCTCTCGGAGCGCTACACAATGTCCATTACCCTCCGCGTGAACGCTTTATTATATGGTTTAACTGTTTAACAACGCGCAGGCGAAGGTCTTAAAACCAGCCGTGAGATGGTTGTCCGCTAGATCCGATTCTTACCCAACAGGAAATAGGGGCTATTTAACCATATTAACAGCATTTGTAGACCCGTTTAATTACATTCTTTATTACCTGCTTTCATAAAACGAAATTCCAATTAAGGCCTTACACGTGAACATGAATAAACCGCCATGCCGTTGTTCGCTCAAAGAACGTGTGGCTGAGGGTCGGCTCTGGTGTTGCTGAGGGTCGGCTCTGGTGTGGCTGAGGCTCTGGTGTTGCCGAGGGTCGGCTCTGGTGTTGCTGAGGGTCGGCTCTGGTGTTGCTGAGGGTCGGCTCTGGTGTGGCTGAGGCTCTGGTGTTGCCGAGGGTCGGCTCTGGTGTTGCTGAGGGTCGGCTCTGGTGTGGCTGAGGCTCTGGTGTTGCCGAGGGTCGGCTCTGGTGTTGCTGAGGGTCGGCTCTGGTGTTGCTGAGGGTCGGCTCTGGTGTGGCTGAGGCTCTGGTGTTGCCGAGGGTCGGCTCTGGTGTTGCTGAGGGTCGGCTCTGGTGTGGCTGAGGCTCTGGTGTTGCCGAGGGTCGGCTCTGGTGTGGCTGAGGGTCTGGTGTTGCTGAGGGTCGGCTCTGGTGTTGCCGAGGGTCGGCTCTGGTGTTGCCGAGGGTCGGCTCTGGTGTTGCCGAGGGTCGGCTCTGGTGTGGCTGAGGGTCTGGTGTTGCTGAGGGTCGGCTCTGGTGTTGCCGAGGGTCGGCTCTGGTGTTGCCGAGGGTCGGCTCTGGTGTGCTGAGGGTCGGCTCTGGTGTGGCTGAGGGTCGGCTCTGGTGTTTCCGAGGGTCGGCTCTGGTGTTGCCGAGGGTCGGCTCTGGTGTGGCTGAGGGTCTGGTGTTGCTGAGGGTCGGCTCTGGTGTTGCCGAGGGTCGGCTCTGGTGTTGCCGAGGGTCGGCTCTGGTGTGGCTGAGGCTCTGGTGTTGCCGAGGGTCGGCTCTGGTGTTGCCGAGGGTCGGCTCTGGTGTGCTGAGGGTCGGCTCTGGTGTGGCTGAGGGTCGGCTCTGGTGTTGCCGAGGTTCGGCTCTGGTGTTGCCGAGGGTCGGCTCTGGTGTTGCTGAGGGTCGGCTCTGGTGTGGCTGAGGGTCGGCTCTGGTGTGGCTGAGGGTCTGGTGTTGCTGAGGGTCGGCTCTGGTGTTGCCGAGGGTCGGCTCTGGTGTTGCCGAGGGTCGGCTCTGGTGTGCTGAGGGTCGGCTCTGGTGTGGCTGAGGGTCGGCTCTGGTGTTGCCGAGGGTCGGCTCTGGTGTTGCCGAGGGTCGGCTCTGGTGTGGCTGAGGGTCTGGTGTGGCTGAGGGTCGGCTCTGGTGTGGCTGAGGGTCTGGTGTTGCTGAGGGTCGGCTCTGGTGTTGCCGAGGGTCGGCTCTGGTGTTGCCGAGGGTCGGCTCTGGTGTGCTGAGGGTCGGCTCTGGTGTGGCTGAGGGTCGGCTCTGGTGTGCTGAGGGTCGGCTCTGGTGTTTCTGAGGGTCGGCTCTGGTGTGGCTAGCTGAACTGGACGGGATGGTTAGTGGACCAGTGATTTAATCTGACTCCTGTCAAACAGACGAACCAGGCGGTCTGCTGTCGTGATGTTCAGCACTGCTTGCTCCTGAGTGAAACGACAATTATATCTTTCTCATGAATTATGCATGCGACGGCCACTGGAATATGAGCTCCGCTAAGATATTGTCCTCCCTTTCATCGCCGTTATCAGATTGTTGTTAAACATTTATACAATATCCCACTGATATTCAACGGTTCATTACAGAGGTGGTTAACCGTGGTTAAACATTGATTATGGTAGCCTACTAGCAGGAGCGTCAGTGCAGGGGCCCTTTGGGGTAGGCTGCTAATCTGGCCTCGCCTACTAGTCTGGACTGTGGACAGATTTCAATGGTCAACCCCCGCGCTCCTGGACTGCTTTTCGAATTGGATGTTTAAACCTTGGCAGAATCAAACCTAAAACTAGATGTTGTTCGTTGGCAACCTCTTTCTATGTAGTTAGGCTGTGTGTGCGCGCTAGTAGGCCTAGCCTACGTGTGTGTGCGCGCTAGTACGTGTGTGCGCGCCCCTTCGGCAGTACCGACTCCTAATAGAAAGACGCTGAGTCTGAGCCCGTGGCGGGAAAGGACACAGTTAATTATTCATCGCTCAAGTGCCCTGCGTGGCGTCCTCCAAACAGCCGAGGAACGCCCGACACCGAGTGGACAACCGAGCCGGAGACCAACTATGTTTTATTTACGGTCCCCGTCCCGTCCCCCATACCCCCGAACACCTGCTGTTTTCTGGGTTCTGATGAATACAAAATGTTTGTTTGTTGTTGTGTTTGTAGACAGTGTTTGTTTGGAGGGAAACTCTAGAGATGAATCGTTTTGTTTCCAAGAGGGACGCAAGCATAGGACTACAAGGCAGTAGCCCAATTATTCTGAACAAAGTACTATGAGGACATCGGCTGCCGCAGTCGATATAAGCCTAAAGAGGTAGGCTACATCGTAAGAATGTCACAGGAAAGTTCTTATTCAAGATTTCATTTCTTGTTTATTTATTTTTTAGAGCCAGATCTTTATTAACCCTCAAACTCTTATAAGCCGTCAGAATCAGTCAATGTATCACTGAAGACAACCAGGCAGGTTAACTTTAAGCGTGACATTTTAACCTCTGTCGTGAAGAAAGCATGCAGCGTAAGCAACAAAAGATAACACCATGCAAGTTTTGGTCTGTGAAAGCAAGACTGGGTTTGCATTTTCAAGCACTTTGAGAAAGAGGAGGTCTGAGTGTGATGGATGGTGCAGGTTGTTTGAGTCTCTGATGGAAAGCTGTGGTGCCAGGTGCGTTACAGAAACGCATTCATCCAGGGAGAAAAAACAGGTGTGATAGGTCGACTAGATCAAACTTTTGGCGAAGATACAAACAAGAATATATGCTTGGGGAAGCCCTTTAAGGCATGAAATACTAGGAACTTGATTGAACTGTAAAAACAACATGATGGAGTTGTAAACAGAAAGGCGTAATCTCCCCATCGCTGTGCTGGGTTTGGACCTGCTGCTCTATGATGTATTCACTTTCAAAACCAAACCGTGTTATATCTGCTAACTGCATCTGACGGGAGATCTGGTGAAGAAAATAACAGTGAGAGAACCTACGTGTCCGGCTTCTCTTTAAGAAGGCCGTTAAATAGCACTTATACACTTAAGTGTTTATCTAGATAAAACATTGTAGCGCCCAGCGATTGTCTCGACAATGAAGGGCGCATTATATATAATATAGTTAATATCGTTATTAATAAGGGGGTGTCGTTATTTGCCTGGCTCGGTATCAGGCCTGTAATGCAGCTCGTGGCGGTCGCCATGACAGCGGAAAGCTGTTGCGTGTTGGCTGGTCGAGCAGGGCCACAGCGCAGGCGGTGGCAGCGTCGCTCCTAATTTAGACACATCATCTGGCCCGCGCGGTTTGTCGCTCATTATACAAGCTGGCTTTGAGCCAAAGACTACATTATGCAAGCGTGCAGACGCGCGCATGCATAGCTTACACAGACACGGGCCCGCTACGACACTGACAGACACACACACACCATAAAATCGTAAAATATAGTCCTTCAAAACAGATTGGGTTGGTACATGTAGCCAGGTGGTGTTCATTGCTAATTAAAGAGTCTGCTGTCTAACACTCAATAACCATATGGGAACATCCAGCAAACATCAGCACACTTCCCGTGTGTGCTCCCAGTGCGCGGCTAACACCACGCTGAGGCGGGGCTGTTTCTGTAGTGTTTCTGTCATCAAATCAGTCATCTGGGAGGCCTGTATCTGCGAAGGACTACGCTAATGCATGCACTGTAATGGTAAAGCCAATGTGTGTGTGTGTGTGTGTGTGTCTACCTGACAGCCTGCTGGTTGTGTGTTGCTTGTTGTCATTGTCTTGAGGAATCAGGCCTGAACATGTGTCTGTGCCGGACAGGGTGTGATGGGTCCAGAGCTGGGGAGGACCGAGGGGGGAGGACCGAGGGAGAGAGGGAGGGAGAGGGAGAGAGGGAGGGAGAAAGGGAGGGAGGGAGACAGAGAGGGAGAGGAAGATGGTTGAGAGTCAGAGGAACTCTGTGATATTGAGGGAGAGACAGTGGGGGAGGAAGGAAGAGTGGAGAATAAAAGGAGAGAGAGAGAAGTGGAGTGTGTGGAGTGGGGGAAGAAAAGAGGGAGGGAGTTCCAGTAGCTTCCTGCTTGAGGCATCAGGAGGGCAGCATGTGCCTGGGCGATCATGTGACGGCTGGAGCCCCAGAGATCATGTGACTCCTCACTGGGTCTCTCACAACAAAGCTTCTAATGCCAAGAGAAGGTAGAATAAATCCCTCCAGAAAAGGAAGGACACACACAACACACACACACGCTGTTTCCTGTCCCAAAGCTCTAGCAGGAAGTTATGTTTTTTTTCCCATGATGCAACACTCCTGTGTAGGGCTGTCTCGTCCAGTAGCCTGCTGGGTGTCTTTGTTGTGTGTGTGTGTGTGTAACATTAGTTGTGTGAGAGTGTGTGAGAGGGAACATTAGTTACACACACACCTGCGTGATCCTGACAAGTCCGTCCAGACAAGACAAAGTGCTGGTGTGAAGCATGGCTCTCCTGCCACTTTGGTCCATGAGATCTTTGTGAAAATGTCTCAACACTTGTCAAAATTATGGACCTGCCTACCCAGTCTTATGGTGTTCCGTTTAGTTTCTCAGGGAGGCTTGGAGTGTGACTGCTAGTCTGGGTGAGTGAGTGAGTGAGTGTGTGTGTATCACTCTGGTGGGTAAGGGTCTCTGAGAGTGTACCTCAGATGGATGTGAAGTATGTTCTCTTAGACTGTGATAGTGAGACAGTGCTGTGATAGTGACACAGTGCTGTGATAGTGACACAGTGCTGTGATAGTGAGACAGTGCTGTGATAGTGAGACAGTGCTGTGATAGTGAGACAGTGCTGTGATAGTGAGACAGTGCTGTGATAGTGAGACAGTGCTGTGATAGTGACACAGTGCTGTGATAGTGACACAGTGCTGTGATAGTGAGACAGTGCTGTGATAGTGAGACAGTGTTGTGATAGTGAGACAGTGTTGTGATAGTGAGACAGGGCTGTGATAGTGAGACAGTGCTGTGATAGTGAGACAGTGCTGTGATAGTGAGACGGTGCTGTGATAGTGAGACAGTGCTGTGATAGTGAGACGGTGCTGTGATAGTGAGACAGTGCTGTGATAGTGAGACAGTGTTGTGATAGTGAGACAGTGTTGTGATAGTGAGACAGGGCTGTGAGCTGTGATCACTTGGATGCTGTTCAGGCCGTCTGAAGAAAAATGCAACAGTACAGTAATTGTCGCAAAAACACAATACATGCCACCCACCCCCTCTCCTCACCCTCTCCTCACCCTCTCCTCACCCTCTCCTCACCCTCTCCTCACCCTCTCCTCACGCTCTCCACCAGGAGCAGGGAGACTGTCAGGGGGGACCACGGAGAGAAGAAAGGAGCAGGGAGAGGAGAGAGGAGAAGGGAGAGGAGAGAGGAGCAGGGAGACTGTCAGGGCAGACCAGGGAGAGGAGAAAGGAGCAGGGAGAGGAGCAGGGAGACTGTTAGGGCAGACCAGGGAGAGGAGAGAGGAGCAGGGAGACTGTCAGGGCAGACCAGAGAGAGGAGAGAGGAGCAGGGAGACTGTCAGGGCAGACCAGAGAGAGGAGAGAGGAGCAGGGAGACTGTCAGGGCAGACCAGGGAGAGGAGAGAGGAGCAGGGAGACTGTCAGGGCAGACCAGGGAGAGGAGAGAGGAGCAGGGAGAGGAGAGAGGAGCAGGGAGAGGAGAGAGGAGCAGGGAGACTGTCAGGGCAGAGCAGAGAGAGGAGAGAGGAGCAGGAGAGGAGAGAGGAGCAGGGAGAGGAGCAGGGAGACTGTCAGGGCAGACCAGGGAGAGGAGAGAGGAGCACGGAGACTGTCAGGGCAGACCAGAGAGAGGAGAGAGGAGCAGGGAGACTGTCAGGGGGGACCAGGGAGAGGAGAGAGGAGCAGGGAGACTGTCAGGGCAGACCAGGGAGAGGAGATAGGAGCAGGGAGAGGAGAGAGGAGCAGGGAGACTGTCAGGGGGAGCAGGGAGAGGAGAGAGGAGCAGGGAGACTGTCAGGGCAGAGCAGAGAGAGGAGCAGGGAGAGGAGAGAGGAGCAGGGAGAGGAGCAGGGAGACTGTCAGGGCAGACCAGGGAGAGGAGAGAGGAGCCACATTGCTGCTGCTGTCTCCTCGCTGGGCTGGCCATCTGCTGCTGCTAGATCTGTCTTCCACTGTGGCACTCTGCGGACACACCAAGGGTGGGCATGAAGCAGAGCGAGGGAGGGAAGGAAGGAGAGGGAGAGAGGGAAGGAGAGGGAGGAGGGAAGGAGAGGGAGAGAGGGCAGGAGATGGAGGGAGTGTAATGAGATGGATATAGTAATGTAGGGAGCTGATTGCAGGGAGTAGAGTGACGTATCAGTTCGTGCTCATTTCTTCCTTCCTTCCTTCCTGTCCTTCTCTTTCTCTCTTTCTCTTTCTCTCGCTCTCTCTCTCCTTCGCTCTCTCTCCTTCTTCTTTCTCCTTCTCTCTCTTTCTTTCTTTCTCCTTCTCGCTTTCTTTCTTTCTCCTTCTCTCTCTTTCTCCTTCTCTCTCTCTCTTTCTTTCCTTCTCTTTCTCTCTTTCTCCTTCTCTCTCGTTCCTTCTTTCTCCTTCTCTCTCTTTCTTTTTTTCTCCTTCTCTCTCTTTCTTTCTTTCTCCTTCTCTCTCTTTCTTTCCCCTTCTCTCTCTCTCTTTCTCCTTCTCTTTTTTTCTTTCTTTCTTCTTTCTCCTTCTCTCTTTCTTTCTCCCTTCTCTCTCTTTCTTTCTTTCTACCCTTTCTCTCTCTTTCATTTTCTTTCTCCTCGTCTCTTTCTTTCTCCTTCTCCCTCTTTCTTTCTTCTCCCTCTCTTCCTTTCTTTTCTTCTCGCTCTCCTCTCGCTTTCTTTGCCCCTAGATTGTGTTGACTTTCACTCTACACAGCCTGCGCGCACTTTGTTGTTTTTTGTTTGTGATGTATTTGTAGAGATGTAGAGTGTGTGTTTTCTCTGGAGACTGTCAGCCTATACTCTAGTCTTCTCTTTCACCATATAGAAGAGATGAGTTGGTGTAAGACTTCTTAGGCTGTATGTGCGTTGATCCATAACTATCCTGGGTTTTTTATGTAATAGAAGGGGTGAACATGGCTTCTCTCTCTCCTCTATATCTATTCTGCTCGGATAGTGAGCTGCAATTACCGCTGTTTCTCCACACAGAGCCAACCATCTGCTATGAGAGATGCCTGAGAGAGTCTCATACTGACACTTAGCTTGTGTGTGTGTGTGTGTGTGTCCGTGCGTGCAAGTGGGAGAGACATAAATGTATGTATGAGAGAGACGTGTGTGTGTGTGTGTGTGTGTGTGTGTGAGAGAGAGATAGGGATACAGTGTGTGTGAGTGAGAAGTGTGTGTGTGTGTGTGTCAGTGTGTGTGTGGTCAGTGTGGATGTGTGTGTGGTCAGTGTGGATGTGTGTGGTCAGTGTGGATGTAGTGTGGTCAGTGTGTGTGGTCAGTGTGTGTGTGTGTGTGTGTGTGTGTGTGTGGTCAGTGTGTGTGTGTGTGGTCAGTGTGTGTGTGTGTGTGTGGTCAGTGTGTGTGTGTGTGTGTGATCAGTGTGTGTGTGTGTGTGTGGTCCGTGTGTGTGTGTGTTGTGTGGTCAGTGTGTGTGTGTGTGGTGTGGTCAGTGTGTGTGTGATCAGTGTGTGTGTGTGTGTGTGTGTGTGGTCAGTGTGGATGGCATCACCATTAAGGAGGATCTGCCATGTTCAGTCATGTGATCTCTACACCATGTAACGGATTCTGGGCTACTTGCCCATCCCATCCACTGTTTACCGTTACACTACCACCGACTCAGAGACACACACCCACACACACACACACACACCCACACACACACACCACACACCACACACACCAACACACACACACACCACACCACACACACCACACACACACACACACACACACACCCACACACACACACACACACACTGTTTAACAGTGGGTAAGGGTCACACACACACATCCTGTAGACTGGGAACCAAAGACCATATCCACATACACACACAAACATAATCAAGAGAGAAAGAGACACACACACACACACACACACACACACACACAGACACACACAGACACACACACACAGCTGTGAGGACCCCAGTAGGGTTGGTCATGTTATCTGTGGTGTGTGTTTTGCGAGGCTGTGAGGTGACGTCCTAGAGAGAAGATCCTCCTAGTCTCTGAGCGAGGGATTTATCACTCCTGTCCCAGGAATGTAATCAAGCCTGCCTGGACCACCTCGGCTTGCCTTCCCCATCGGGGTCGACACAACCGCACTCAGAGCCAAGATGGATGCCATGGGCGTCCTCCTTCTCTCATAAACACATTGTCTCGGTGCCTGGCTGCAGAGCCAACATGGAGACCAGCTAATCCTTGGTCTCTCATGAGCCCATTGACACCAAGCCAGATGAAATGCAACAGGAGCCAACATGGATGCCATTGTTGCCCTCATGCTCCTGTAGCCCCATTAACTCTCAGCTAAGCTGTGGTGCAACAGAGCCAACATGGACGCTTCGTCATCATCCTCTCCCTGTCCCACTGACCCCAAGGCCAGCCCTGAGTCCTTGCTGCAGAGCCAAAACAGATGATGTTTTAGAAAATCAGTCGAGACTGACGTAAAGAAACACAGTTTGTGATCTTCGAGCGATCAGTGAAGTACAGTTTGAGCCTCGAGCCAAAATGGCTTTTGCCCCCCTGACGGCCTCAGCGACAAGCGCCAACATGTTAGTTGTCGAAGCAATTTGAACAACTGGGCTTTCTCTGGGCCCCAGCTTGGAGCAGGTGCTGCTGAACAAGTCTCTAAACCCCTTTTCAAACTGTCAGAACACTATTTATTACACTGCTAGCGGGAGCTACGGTACCATATGTTGTTGCTAGCTCCTTTTATGTGAGCGCTTCATCCTAAACAACACGTTCTGGAAGCCTAGCTGCTTTCCAGCTCATATCGAGGCACAGTACCCCCCATGTTATCTGGGGGGGCAATGGATGGGGGGGTGGGGTGGATGATGGGTTGGGGGGGGTGGAGTGAGCTGGTTAGTCAGACAGTCTGTACAGCCCCCGAGGTACCGGCCTCATTACCACGGGAACCTGACCTTTGATCCTGCAGAATACCTGCAAGGCGTGTGGGATGGCTCTTTTACCAGAGGCACAGACCCTGCCTCTTTGCTGCCTCCAGCCTCTCTCATGCCTCTCCCCTGCCTCTCTCATGCCTCTCTTATGCTCTCTCTGCCGCCTCTCTCCTGCCTCTCTCCTGCCTCTCTCATGCCTCTCCCCTACCTCTCCTCCTGCCTCTCTCATGCCTCTCCCCTACCTCTCTCCTGCTCTCTGCCTCTCTCATGCCTCTCTCCTGCCTCTCTCCTGTCTCTCTCATGCCTCTCCCCTACCTCTCTCCTGCCTCTCTCCTGTCTCTCTCATGCCTCTCTCATGCCTCTCTCATGCCTCTCTCATGCCTCTCTCCTGCCTCTCTCCTGCCTCTCTCATGCCTCTCCCCTACCCTCTCTCCTGCCTCTCTCATGCCTCTCCCCTACCTCTCTCCTGCCTCTCTCCTGCCTCTCCTCCTGCCTCTCTCCTGCCTCTCTCATGCCTCTCCCTCATCCTCTCTCCTGCCTCTCTCATGCCT
>CAEFZP010002335.1:0-12500 GCA_903064625.1 Mallotus villosus | reverse complement strand
GTTTTAGAGATGCTGGAGTCCAGCCCAGAGAGAGGGAGAGGAGGAGGAGGAGGAGGGCTGAATGGAGAGAAGGAGGGAAAGAGGAGAGGAGGGCTTTCAGGGGGTCGAGGCAGACTGACACGACCAATAAAGATCTGATTGGTCGACAGAGATAAGCATCTCCTTCAGCTCTCTGGTTGCCGTCTCCACCATTTAGCAGCCTGTCCGTCAAAGCTCTGTTCCCACGGAAACAATGACCGCCCTGTGCCTGTGGTTTGTCCTTGAAAAGGTTTCAGAGACCGGCGTGAGAAGGAAAGTTCCAGAACACAACTGGCCATCGCCAAGTCTTACTGTCACAGGAGCGTTTGTTTCTGTCCGCACAGCTCGTTTCAGAGCCAGTTGCAGAAGGACTCCAGTGAGCTGTCACCACGGTGATATCTTGACTGTCTCTCTACTCTTTCCCCAAGTGTAAATAGATCCACACAGGGCCTAACCTCACCCCCCACAGCACACACGTGCACACACACACATGCATGCACACACACACACACTTATGCGCATGCATTCACACACGCACATGCATGCACACACACACATGCACACACACACACACTGTTACCGTGAGAACTTGTCCTATAGGGTGCGTGTTACAGGGGTGTTCCTAAAATATTCGCCAAGTGTTTTACGACCATGTCAAGCTCAGGTGTAAGTGAGCAAGCTGGGGCACGCACACACACACACACACACACACACACGCACACACACACGCACACACGCACACACGCACACACACACACACACACACACACACACACACACCACAGCTGTGTCCAGGCCCTGTGGATGTGTTTCATCTTATAACACCTGGAGTTAGGATGTGTATTTAACATGATACAGTAGATACAGCTGTCAGCCAGCTGAAGGAGTCTACTGAGGCCCTTCCCCTGAAGAGGCCAGCCTCACTGGGCTGGGGTTCCTCGTGTGTGTGTGTGTGTGTGTGTGTGTGTGTGTGTGTGTGGTGTGTGTGTGTGGTGTGTGTCTTCTCTCTGCCCCTAACTAGTCGGTGGAACATCTGGATGTTTGAAATGGTTTAAATTGTTTGAATTAAGTGAGTCGTTAGTGAGATTAATTGCAGGGAGAGGCCAGATGGAGAGAGGGGCATGTACAGGACAGAACCAGGCCCACCTACTGTGACACACACACACACACACACACACACATGTACACACACACATAGGTATACACACACACACATAGGTACACACACACACACACACATAGGTACACACACACATATAGGTACACATACATACACACACACAAATACAGGCACACGCTTTACACAAGTTGCATTCATCTAAACACATCATGTCATGTGACCTGATGCATTCACAGATATGCTGAACTCACAGACACACTATTTGGAAGGGCCACATGAGGGGATATTAGCACAGTACTGGTACTGTTTGTGGAGAGAACCCAGGTCTGTGTGTGTGTGTGTGTGTGTGTGTGTGTGTGTGTGTGGTGTGTGTGTGTGTGTGTGTGTGTGTGTGTAGTGTGTGTGTGTGTGTGTGTGTGTGTGTAGTGTGTGTGTGTGTGTGTGTGTGTGTGTGTGTGTGTGTGTGTGTAGTGTGTCTGTGTGTGTGTAGTGTGTTTACACTTCAGTGAATGTGTGGGAGAGAATGTGGACAGACTCTCCAGTCAAAGTCCAGGCCAGCTCTCTGGATGGTACTAGCAGCCCATAGGCCAGCTCTCTGGATGGTGCTAGCAGCCCATAGGCCAGCTCTCTGGATGGTACTAGCAGCCCATAGGCCAACTCCCTGGATGGTGCTAGCAGCCCATAGGCCAGCTCTCTGGATGGTACTAGCAGCCCATAGGCCAGCTCTCTGGATGGTACTAGCAGCCCATAGGCCAGCTCTGGATGGTACTAGCAGCCCATAGGCCAGCTCTCTGGATGGTGCTAGCAGCTCATAGGCCAACTCTCTGGATGGTACTAGCAGCCCATAGGCCAGCTCCCTGGATGGTGCTGGCAGCTCATAGGCCAACTGTTTTGTAATCTGAACTCCTCTCACTTCTCTCGCCCCGCTCTCCACCGATTCTAATTCTGTGGAGGTTTTTCATTTTTGTCTTTACAACACTTGAAGGAAACCCCACAGTACTTGTCACTGTCATCGGATGTGATGTGATTTGAGCAGAGATGGGGACAGTGAATGTGTAGTCCAGTGATGAGGAGTCAGACTGAGGGCTGGCTCTGTTAGAGGAGAGATTACTCTTATCAGCCTCTGCAGAGTTCAGGCAGAGACCAATAAATAATCCCTTTATCATTGTAGGACAGCTATGTTTCCACAGAGCAGCTATATCACCTCACTGGCTACACAAGCTGTTATAGTTCCTCTAAACACAAGATCTCACCATCTCCACATCCCTGCTTCCGCCACATCCTGTTTCCCAGTATGCTTTGTTGTCACCGTGGTGATGTGTAGGTGGAGAGGGACAGATTCCGAACGGTTTTAGGTTGCTGGTAAATAACATTCCATCGGGTGGAGACATCAGGGTGAATTAATGTTACTGACTGTATCCCTATAGGCTCGTATCCCCTCTGTTCCCTATATCACTGATAATGCTGCACTGTGTCTACTGAGTGTGTGTGTGTTTATCTGTGGCTGTGTGTGTGTGTGTGTGTGTCATCGTGACGGTTCAGTCAGATTGTGTGGATGCTCCGTCTCATTAAGCAGGAACTAAGACCTGACTCCTCCGCTCACCTCCAGCCTACCACAGAGTAACACTAACACCGCCGACACACTTTAACTCCACATCACGAGTGAAACCGCTCTGTCATCGCCTGTCGCTCCGGCACCGCCCCCCGTCAGCACCCCCCCCCTCCCCCCGTCAGTATGAGGAAGTGTTCTCCCTGGCTCAGTGAGGGGGGGTTATTCTCTGCTCTGGCAACCGCAGAGCGCGGGCTGCATCGACCGCTTGTGTCTGAGGTACCTGGCAGGTCAAGTGGTTGTGAGCTCTGACAGACCACAAGATCTGAACTCTACCCCCATCATCTGGCCCGGCCTCTAACACCTCAACACTCTCTATCTCTCTCTGTATATCCCTCTCTTCCTCAGGTGGCCTCTCTCTCGCTCCTCACTGCTCTCTCCCTCTAACTCTCTTTCTCCATCTCTCTTTCTCTCTCTCTCTCCCTCCGTCCTCCAGTCTCTGGTGGGCAATTTCTCTCCTGCTCCCTCCTTTAAGCTAGATACCATGACTCCCAGTGTGGGTTACTTGGTGTGTAATTGGTGTTTTGAAGGCAGTCTCTGTTCCATTAGGGAGAGGATTGTGGTGCCTTCCTGCTGACATGGCTGTCAGTGTACTGTCAGCGTACTGGGTCTGGTGACAGAACTGCCAAGTAGGGAAGGCAGCGATGGCTGCATTCCCACGTCTTAACTGGAGCTTTCAACCTCCAAACCTTCCCTCCCTCTCGTCTCGGCCCACCACAGGGCTCTGTAGCCCTCCAGCTGCCTGCTGAGTGGTTTGGCTCGGTCGCGTCCAATCCTGTGTTGTCTGGACAATGATTGGTCCCCTCGCCACTAGCTGAGCCACTGATTGGCTCCACTGGGCCTTCAGTTATATCTCTCTGTTGCCGTGAGCTGACAGTAAAAGTGTTGACAAGCTTTTCCTTTTGGACTGTGTTTGTATTGTATGAGAGTCTTGTTATTCAAATTCACTTAACTGTCTGAAAGACTGTCTGCCAAATGTTACGTAAATTGGACTCTCACACAATATTCAAATTTCAGTATTTTACCGAGTTCAACACAAAAACAAATTAATTCTCCCTTGCTTTGTTAGCAGCTTAATGGAATTACTTTAAATCAACAAAGACGAACAACGGAGTAGAAAGGGAACGTGTATTTTCTCTGGTGAAAAACAGTATTCAGTCAAAAGCCCCGCAGAGCAGCGAGCCAATCTTCTGATCATCCTGCGTTTCTATCTGAGCAAAGACGGACAGATGGCTCCACAACAGTCACACTCTGGCTGTCAATCACGTTGTTAGGCAGCTTATCCAAGCTCTCCTGCCTGTCCTAGCGAGACGTCTGAACGGTCCAGTTCCTCCCAGGAAGGAGATGCCGTCAACGGGATTAGACTGTCAATCAACGATGGGCCTCGTTCCCTTCTCGTTCTGCTGCGGGAAAGCGCCTTTACGAGACGGGTCGAACTGACGTTTTTCAAAGCGAGGTTCAGATCCGCTTTGTGCCCAAGAAAACGCCGCTTCCTCCGGGTCAAATTAAAACTGTTAACACCAAGAAGTTACTTTCAACCTCCTCTTTGTCAATGTCCTTTTCGGAAAAAGAACAAAAAAGTTATTGCTTTTGATAGTAGCGTCATAGAGACGGTGACTCTAGATTAGAAAGGTGAAAAGCAGCGTCAGTGTGAGCATAGCTCTGTTCACGTGCCAGTGCTGGCCATGTTGATGAGGACTAGTTATTAACACATCTAAACATCTAATGGCTCTGAAGCCTCTTCTGAGGATCGCTGACCGTCAGTGTGGTCCCTCACAGCTCCCTCACAGCTCCCTCACAGCTCCCTCACAGCTGCCCATCTTTAGGGTCCAGCAGATAGTGTTTCCAGAGTGGTCAGAAAGCACAAGGAACTGTGATGAGATGGAGGGAGAGAGAGAGAGATGGAGGGAGGGATGGAGGGATGGAGGGATGGAGGGAGGGAGTCAAAGAGACTGGTCAAAGACATTGCTTTGTTCAACACAGATTGACTGTATTGAACAAAAAGAGGCGATTGTGAAAGAAAAGGAGAGGAAGAGGGATTTCCACATGAACAGAAGGTCAGACAGATAATGGCTTGCTGCCTCTTAATACCTGCCTCTATATCTGCCTCTATATCTGCCTCTATATCTGCCTCTGCCACTCAACGTAAGGAGATTAGTGGTCCTCCCCAGGGCTCAGAGGATCGTCAGGGACGACCAGAGAGCTCTCTGAGAGGCTAATGCAAGACCTCATGGTCTCTAGGGCAACCAGATGTATTACACAATTCTGTCACGCAAAACATTTGTTTACAAATAACACAGTCGCTACATGGGTATGGCCGTCTGAAACAGTTTTCCATAAACATTTGAATTGATAAAACTATGGAAATTACTTTGCATTGAGGTTGAAAAAAACTACATATTCCTGGAAACTGGACTTGGTTTGTTTGAGAGTGACGAGCAGCTTGGGGAGGTGAGACAGTCCTAGAATCAGGTCGTTTTTATGCAGCTTTATCTTGCTACTGAGAAGTACCATTCCCAGTATGTCTCTGGATCTCTATCCAAATTGTGAAATGTTACATGGATATGATCATAGGCGGCGCACATAAACACACACACACACACACACACACACACACACACACACACACACACACCACACACACACACACACACACACACACACTGTTACACACCCAGTGTGTGACCTGCCAGGGTCCTTCAGACAGTGTCAGGGTGTCTGGAGAGACGTCCTCTTCCTCTGAACACCAGCCTCATTTCCTTCTCTGAGCTGCTGAACACACTGAGTGGTGATTGGTCCTCAGACTCCGTCATCTCAGGAAGTCAATAAGAACAGAGATGCGATTAGTCGTCCATTTTCATGCTCCATTTACCAAAATGGCTCAAAAGGAAAACCTACACAAGTAATTAAGACACAAGCCCAGATTGATAATGTACGACCCTGGACTAACTCCAAGACAACGACCCACAGCAAGCTCATCTATCTCGTCTTAATGCCCAAAGGAACCGTAGTCTTATTTGACTTTGTGTATCTGATTCAGCAAAGCATTCGTCTTATCTTTTCTGCACTTGAACCAGGGGCAGCACCAACCCAACACAGACTACAAACAGGAAGTATGGGGCCAGAAAGGCCCTCCTGTACCCCTGGAAGTCCCTGTGGGATTGTGGGAAACGTAGTTCTCCTTCCCTCCTTCCCTCCCTGCTCGATTAGCAGCACATAAAGGATGTGTGTGTTTACATCCTCGCTCCCTGCAGGTCATATCTCAAGATGGAGGGTAATTATAGAGGAGGGGGGCTGCTTTAACGAGTAAGCAAGTGTTTACAGCCGGAGACCAGAAGACCAGGGAGGTTAATCACAAACCGAGAGGTCAGAAGGCAGCTAATGAACTGGAGGTATGTGCAAACACACAGGGCACGAGGCAGGGCACGAGGCAGGGCACGAGGCAGGGCACGAGGCAGGGCACGAGGCAGGGCACGAGGCAGACGGGGCACGAGGCAGGGCACGAGGCAGGGCACGAGGCAGGGCACGAGGCAGGGCACGAGGCAGACGGGGCACGAGGCAGACGGGGCACGAGGCAGGGCATGAGGCAGGGCACGAGGCAGGGCACGAGGCAGGGCACGAGGCAGGGCACGAGGCAGTCTTAAGCCTGCATGGGAACGGACTTCTTTATGAGGGCTGTGTGGCGGTGGTACCCTTTCAGAGACCCTACAGAAAACAGCCTTATAAGGTGTTTACTCATCGCCCTCTGAGACGTTGTTCAGTAGGCGACAGGAAGAGACTTTGTTTTATGTGGAATGATGTGTTCTGTGAGGAGAGAGAGTGCCCAGGTCGTTTTGGTTGAGTCCTAGCCTCGGGGCTTGTGACAGTTGAATGACGCCAGGCACACACTGGACTGAACCTGTTCACAGGAAGACGGGATCTGTATTTTCAGTACGATTGGATCAGAGCCTCTGTGTTATTATTTGTTTATATATTTACTGTGGTTATTTGCAATGTAAGTGGTGAGGAAATTGAGTTCTCCAAATTGAATTGAAAGCTCCAAATTACCTTTTTTAGTCTGAAGCATCTTACCTCAGGGACGTTAACGTCAGCGTACTAGAAGAGACCTTCTGTTGGGTTTCAATTGTAGTTGATTGACATAATAGCCTCTATTATAGGGCAAGCAGCCTCTAATTCCTCTTCATGGCTCCATCAACAGATGTAATTAACTAGTTCAGCATGTTTCATCTCGCTATTGGAAGAGTAGATTCACGAGCTGCAGACATGTGAACTGTCAGATCAGGTTCCGGGCTGTTCCGCCCTGGACTTGTGCCCTTTTCTTTCTTCTCCTTCCTCTTGATTCGTGCTCCCTGGCATGGTGTTACGCCAGCAGAGCAGGTGGAAACCCTGAGGGCCAACGATCATGCCAAACCAGCCCAGCTCACCTGTTTCAGCTTTCAAATGTGCTCAGTCATGTTCTCTATACAAATGAGTGGTCTGATCATGACCTATGCAGATGTATGGGGTTTTTGGTTTAGCTCAAAGGCCCTGTGTTGCTTTTGAAATGTCATTTGAGGGATTGTCACATGCAGCTGGTGGGGAAATGTACCTGTTCAGTTGGGATGTGTTGGTCTCATTTGCAACATGGAAATGAGACGAGACAAGACACTGCCTGAAGCAGCAGCCATGTTACCGATGACTCACGATGACTTGCAATGTTATTCAGTACTGGTCAAGTATGTTGTGTTCAGGGGCGAATATAGGTTCCTACTTTTGGGGGGGCTAAGCCCCTAGATAAAACGTATAATTTTTCCTGTGAAGCAGCAAAATTAGGGGGGGTCTGGGGGCATGTTCCCCCAGAAGATTTTTTTTTAAATATCCCTTTAAATAGTGTCCCGAGTGGGTTTTAGGAAGATAAATTAACACATTTAGATTGAAAATATTTTTTTAAAAATATTTTTTTAATTAATTATTTTGATTTGGGGGGGCTAATGAATTTTTGGAGGGGCTCAGGGGCTAGATACGCCCATGGTTGGAGGGGCTCCATGGTTGTATTGTGTCCAATGTTGAAACCAGGGCATGAAGCACAGAAGGCTTGAAATATAAACATCTGTACTGGGAAAGGTTTCTCCAGAACATTCCATCAGTGCTCTCAGACTCTAAAATGAAACTAGGCAATTTAAACAACCAATGAAGCAAGTCATTAACCACTTAACTTGATTTATTTAGTATAATTTGGTACCAGTGAGTCCAGGACTAGGCAGGTACTGGCTGGTCTCGGTTCAGATCTATTCAAGAGAACTTGTCAGGAAATTGGACCTTAATCTAATCTCAGTCGCTTTACTGTGACAATCTTGTTCCATTCTTCACCAATCCTTTGTAAGTTCAGCCTCAGTTTACGGACACGCACACACACACACCACACACACACACACACACACCCACACACACCACACACACACACACATCGTGATGGCTGAACATGTCCTATCCTTTCTTCTCCTCCAATCGTTTTTTCATCAATCACCTCTCCGGTCGTCCTCCTCAATACTCTCCATCTCTTACTCCCTGACTTGTAATATGCTTGCCTTATGCTCTCTCTCTCTCTGTCTCTGCCTCTTTCTTCGCTTATCTCTCCATGTCGTTCCAACTCTGACGGGGGGCGTCAGAGTAGACACTTCAGCGGGGCGGTGAGCAGGAAAAGGAGCGGAGGGCAGCGCCAGCGAGCGCGCGAAGCAGCCCGAGGACGAGGAGGGGAGGCGGAGAGGGGCGAGAGAAGAGGAGAGCGGGAAGAGACAGGAGAGAGGGCACGAGTAGACGAAGAATGTGCTAGGACAGAGCAGAGACGAGACACGAGAGAAGCCCGGGGACAACGCAAGCCCGAAAAAAGAAAGAAAGACGAAGAAAGAAAGAAGAAGAAGAGAAAGAAAGAGAAGTGAAAGAGAGAAAGACCGAGAGAGAAGAGAGACAGACGCGCATGAACCTCGTGCGTCGATCTCGAGCTCGCGCGCTGTCGTCTCGCGGATAGCGACCTCCCTACCCCTCTATATACATATACTCTCGCTCTCACGATATCTCCTTTATGTATTCCCTGCTTGTTCTATTCATCTGACCAGTTCCTCTCCTCGTTAACTACCCCATCATCTCTCAAACATGGAGAGCGACAGACAAGGAGGAATGGAGGGATACAGGGAGGTATGGAGAGAGGGCGGTATGGAGAGGGAAAGACAGACAGAGAGAGACAGAGAGAGAGGGAAAGAGAGAGAGCACTAAGCACTGCCTGTTCTTCTTCACCTTAATAGGACAGAGAGTCACGCAGGAACGAAGTGGAAGGAAAGAATGAGAGAGAGAGCCTGGCAGACTGTATATATACAACACTCAAACATTGTACACTGTTATTCTCTAAAAAGCACTTTTGTGTTTTCTACACACTCTCTTTGTCTCGCACGCACGCACATGCACACAACTAATACAAGAGTTTCTCCAAACCTGTAAAGATCTGGTTTCAATAGACCACAATACCCACAAGACAGGGCCTTATAGCAGAAGAGACTAACCTTGGTCCCAATCCTCTCTCACTCAGCTCTGATTGCTGCTTCTGTAACACTCTTAACGCTCGACTTTTTATAGACTTCAGTTTGCCTCTGTCTTCTCTCATCTGTGTCAATGGCTGTGTACCGTAAACACCTATTAGCCAAGACCCATAAAGGAAATTCAATTTAATCTCATTTAGTCCAGGGAGGGGCAGGAGAGAGGAGGAAGGAGAGGAGCGATTGAAGCCAAAGAAACGGAGAGTGAGAGAAAGAATGGAGTGATTAGAGGGGGGGGGGGGCAGTGTGTGTGTGTAGGTGGTTCGGGGGGTGGGTGTGTATGTTTGCGTTTTGTTGGCTTTTGTGCTGTTTGTGGGGATGGGGTTGGACGTGGTGGGGGGGTTGGGTGGAGCCCCGGGGGGGGGGAGGCGCTGGGGGGGTTGTGGGGGGGGCAGTGGGGGCGTTGTGGGGGGGGGGGGTGGGGGGGCAGTGGGAAGTGGGGGAGGTGGGGGGGGGGGGCAGTGGTGGAGTGGGGGGGGGGGGGGAAGTGGTGGAGGGGGGGGGGAGTACGAGAAGGGGTGGCGAGAGAAAGAGGGGGTGTGGGGGAGGGAGGTGGAGGAGAAGAGTATTGGAAAGGGGGGATCTGGTTTTAAATAGATTTTATGGTTTGAGGGACGGGAGTGTGTGATTGGATCTCACCCCCGAGAAAGGAGGAAGAGAACAAAAACGAAAGCGGCGAAAGAGAAAACCAAGTATGGACCGCGAGAAAGAGAAGAAAGAAAAAAGAGAAAAAAAAAGGAAAGGGAGAAAGAGAAGAAGAGAAAAAAGCGGACAAAATGCTAAAGGAAAAGAGAGGACCGAGAGGGGCGCGAAAAAAGAGAAAAAAAAACATGGAAAGCGCGACAGAGCGGACGAGACAAAGAGCCAAAAAACGGAAAGCGAGAAAGGCAGCCTGCCCAATCGCAACCAAAACAGGAACGCGCGCAAGTCGCCGCGGCTCAACCCGCGCCCCACCAAAGTAACGAGTCAGAGAAGACGAGACAACCAATCGCCCCACAACCTTCCATCTCTCCCTGTCTCACTCCTAGCATCCTCGCAACCACCGTCCCTCTCTCCTCTATCCTTCCCCCTATGCCCACCACATGTGCCTCTCGCCATCTCCTCCTCCACAACTCCTGGACCACACCATCTCCTTCCTGCGGCCATCACACCGGACACACACCACATCAGCGCCAGAACACACAACACATGCTTTGTGAGCGTCCTGTGCTGCTGGAGCAGGGCACTGCATGCTGGGATAGGTGTAGCCCTCCGAGAGAGGAAGGAGAAAGCAAGCAGACGCTGTTTCATCTGTCCTCAGCAGGCAAAACACCCACTCAGCTCTTCCTGAGCAATGAGCCGGAAAAATAGGCAAGCATTTCTCGCCTCTCCCCTGTCTCTCTGCCACTCTCTGTGCCCCTCACTCCCCTCTGTCTCTCCCTTTCTCCTTTATTCTCTCCTTCTCTTTCTCTTTCTTTTTCTCTATATTTCTCCCTTTCTTACACCTCTCTCTCTCTCTCTCTCTCTCTCTCTCTCTCTCAGTCCTTCATCCTCTCTCTCTCTCCAGACTCACGTACTTGAAAAGGACAAAACATTCCCCCTGAGCTGAAGGAAGAGGAAGTGATGGAGGAGAGGGGGAGTCTGTGTGTGTCTATCACAGAATCAGGAGTGACTCTGTGATATTGAAGGGGAAGTTTCTGTGTGTTACGGCAACACCAACCCCAGTGAGAGCCAGAGAGCCTGCAGCTCTGCAGCTCTGTTCTCCCCAGGAGGCTGAGGGGAGCTGGGCTGTGTACCTGTCTCTGTGTGTCTCTGTGTGTCTCTGTGTGTCTCTGTGTGTCTCTGTGTGTCTCTGTGTGTCTCTGTGTGTCTCTGTGTGTCTCTGTGTGTCTCTGTGTGTCTCTGTGTGTCTCTGTGTGTCTCTGTGTGACTCTGTGTGTCTCTGTGTGTCTCTGTGTGTCTCTGTGTGTCTCTGTGTGACTCTGTGTGTCTCTGTGTGTCTCTGTGTGTCTCTGTGTGACTCTGTGTGACTCTGTGTGTCTCTGTGTGTCTCTGTGTGACTCTGTGTGTCTCTGTGTGTCTCTGTGTGTCTCTGTGTGTCTCTGTGTGTCTCTGTGTGTCTCTGTGTGTCTCTGTGTGACTCTGTGTGTCTCTGTGTGTCTCTGTGTGTCTCTGTGTGACTCTGTGTGTCTCTGTGTGTCTCTGTGTGTCTCTGTGTGTCTCTGTGTGTCTCTGTGTGTCTCTGTGTGTCTCTGTGTGTCTCTGTGTGCAGGGGAGCGCAAAGCTGCCTGTCACTCACCATCTGGGGCCCATGTTTTCAACACACACACACAATCAAATTCAAGCACATAGGGCACATGCAGTTTCTGCAAATGCTTTTAACATACAGTCACATTTAGACATAGAAAAGCACATACACATACACACATCATTTAGTTGTATTGTTGTTGTCCTAGCCACACACACACAAGCACCAAACACATGGCTTTCACTACCACTACACTGCTTCATCGAACCTCCAGTGAGCGATGTGGAACTCGACCTTGACCCCCGACACACCTGCAAACAGCCCCTTGTGCCCTCTTGGTGACCCCTCCCTCCAGGGGTCATCCAGGGGTCATCCAGCAGGTGCCTGGGAGCTGAGATAGTCGACCAGCTGACCTGGGCAGAAACACACTCCCAGAAACACCCTGCTCTCCTCCGTATGACACACAGCAGCCTTCTCCTCCGTATGACACACAGCAGCCTTCTCCTCCGTATGACACACAGCAGCCTTCTCCTCCGTGTGACACACAGCAGCCTTCTCCTCCGTGTGACACTGCATACAGGCCTCAGGGAAGCTGTCTGGGTTACTGGGACCCGCATAGACACCCCCTCTCACGCTGCTATTATTATAATGATAAACTTAACGTCATTTAAAACAGAGGCCCTTAACTTTTCATTCTTTTTGTATATTAGAGAGAGAGAGAGACACGAGAGACATCATTTAGGACACAGCTGTAATCAAAACCGCTTGTTTTCCATAACCCAAATGAGAGGCGTCTGTGAAGGCTCTTTCCTTTTCTCGCTCTGGAGATAACAGACCACACTTCCCTTTTTCAACTCCATTTATGTCAACAGTGCCAGGAGAGGAGCGGGTCGATCATGTTGTTCCTTTGTTTAAGATAATCCTCCTGTGTACTTGACTTCAGGCTATTGACCATGG
>CAEFZP010002334.1:0-32500 GCA_903064625.1 Mallotus villosus | reverse complement strand
TGTGTGTCTGTGCCTCAAACTGGAAGTTGAGCTAGTTATACTCTCAGCCCTGTGTTAATTGGCTACACCTGGCCCGGGTGTCTCCTCCCCTTTAAGAGGACGTCGGGAGAGAGAGAAGATCTCTTCGTTTGTCCCTGAGCACACTTTTGTTTTGAGTTGTGGCAGCCTTTTTGACCTTTTGTTAATGCACCTCCCAACACCTTCATGAGACACACGTACACTACTGATTACTGACTTCCATACTTCCCTTTTGTTCTGTAGCAGTATTATTATTACCACAGCCTTAGTCCTCGTGCATGTGTTCCCCTTTGTTCCGAGCCGGGGTCGTGACACCTGTCAACAAATATGTACACAGCCCGCGTAGTTTGCCCTCTTACCACAGAGTGGAAACCCCAGGGTTTGGAAAGTAGAGTTACACACGGTTTACTGCCAAGAGACCAAACACTGACCTCAACCAGTTAGCATGAGGTAGTTAGTATGAGTTAGTTAGCATGAGGTCGTTAGCATGAGGCAGTTAGCATGAGGTCGTTAGCATGAGGTCGTTAGCATGAGGCAGTTAGCATGAGGCAGTTAGCATGAGGTCGTTAGCATGAGGTCGTTAGCATGAGGTTGTTAGCATGAGGCAGTTAGCATGAGGTCGTTAGCATGAGGTCGTTAGCATGAGGCAGTTAGCATGAGGCAGTTAGCATGAGGTAGTTAGCATGAGGTCGTTTGGAGTTTCAGAAAGTCTTTGAGGTACTCTCATATCCTAGATTTAAAACAAAGACCATGTTGTCTGAACTTGAATCCTTTCTCAGTTATATGTAACTCTTTATAATAACACAACACTCAAAGATGTTTAAATATTGCATCTGAAACTCTTAATGAGGGTGCATGTAATACAACAGAAAATATGATTTAAAAATGATTGGAGGTACAAAGGCAGGCATAACAAAGCAAAATATTTTCATCGGTCACCAACATTATACAACTGATCGCACATATACTTTATTTAGCTCTTAAAACCTTCTAACTACTCTAACTAACAACATCCAGGTCAGTATATTCCTCTTCTACCTCTCCTCCTTCCCCTCCCTCCTCTCTTTCACCATCCTCCTCTTCCTCCTCCGTGTCTCCCTCTGTTACTGTCTGGAAGAAAACAAATGATACATCAGACAATGAATGTTCATTTCCTCGTTAACTCATTTCCGCAGCTGACGTACATGGTTGTACTTCCTGTGGAATACTACACAGTGTTCCACAGTATTTCTGTGTATAGTAAACTATATGCTGCACACTATAGTACACAGGAAGTATGAGCCGAATGGTGCACAGAGAATACTTTATACAACCAACACAGCACACAGATAGCATCACGTCATCACATCATCACATCATCACATCATCACATCATCACGTTGTTGTGTTGTTGTGTTGTCAGCTCACTGGGCACGGGGGGGGTTTTGGGGGAGGGTAGGGAGGGGCTTCTTGAACACGGATTCTTCTTCCTGGTTGATGGGCATCAGAGGCTCCTCCCCCCTCCTCTGTGTGTAAAGCCACCACGTTGTGGCTGTGACCATGACCAGCAGGGAGACCAGCAGAGAGACCAGCAGGGAGCCAGGCAGGGAGAGCAGGCCTGCGTCAGACAGCTCTGGAGCAGAGGGAGGACAGGTTACACACACAATCAAATCCAAATGTATTTGTAATGTATTTACAAGCAATGTCACAGAGGGGCTTCACATACACCCATAGAAGTGCTCCTCAACCAACCTAAACCCTCAAGGAAGACAAGGAAAAACTCCCAGAAAAACTCACTAGAGGATAAAAAATGGAAGAAGAAAACATTGTGAGGAGCAATTCAGTGAGGGCCCCCCTCCTCCAGAGACGGTTAGACACAGCTTCATGATGTGACCCACGCCTGGGACATTGCTCCTTGAGCGATCATGCTGATTGAGGTGCAGTTCTGTGAGTGGATGTGAAGCCCTCTGTGACATTGCTTGTAAAAAGGGCTGTACAAATACATTTGATTGGATGTATTTGCTTTGAAAAGGCTAATCCTTGTTTGCGTTGTAACTGTAACTTTCAGGGATTATGATTGCATGAACTGAGTAACTAGCAAGGTTGGCTAGTTTATGTTAAGGTCATTTTTAACACAAAGTTTCAAGTTTTTTATACGGCACAAGGGCAATCTTCCCGTGCTGTGCTCAACACTCATTAATCACTGCAACCAGAGAAAGATGAAGTAAACAGCTGTTTCATTTCTCTGACCTTCGCTCTGAGTCAGTGTGTTGGGATCCATAACGCTGTCAGAGAGAGGAGCACACTGTGTAACTACCTGAAACAGTTCAAAGGGGAAACAGATAAGCAATAGACCACTGGTTTCTTATCAGCACACACCAGTTGGTATTTATCTGGCAGTGGTTCGAAGGACAAGTTGGCAATTGTCAAATGCTCCACAAGATGTCAGTGTGTGACTGTTTTACCTCTGGGACCACTGCATGTTGAACAAAAACAAAAACATGCCCTGGATTTGCGTACATTTTGAGGTCAGTATTGTGTGTCCACCTGTGCTGAGTTGTTCTGTACATTCCCTGTATCTGTTTAGCAGACATCACTTCCTTCATTAGAGGAAGGATCTCTTCCAGGATCACAAGGACTCTGACTTAGAGAGCTGCTGCTCTTGTCGGTTAGCTGTAACTGATTAAAATTATTGTACTCGCTGTGAGGTAGTTTACTGTTGTTTGCTCTTCCACAGGTGCACTTTTAGATTCATGTTGTCCAATTGTAACTTGTTTAACTTCATGCTCTTATGATTTTTCCCTTTGGCACTTATTTTTGGTTTTTTTCACAATGTATGATTCATGTTTGACTACTTGCAATGTTGGGGATATCTCGTGTTATGATCAGTGACCTATGCACTTTTGTAAAGCTCTCTCTTGGAAGTCGCTTTGGATAAAAGCGTCTGCTAAATGAATAAATGTAAATTTAATGTAAATGTAGGAAGGGGTTGGTGTGTTGTTGTCATTATGATGTGTGATGGTGCTGATCTGTCCTGAGGGTGTCGTGTTCCTGTCTGCATGGTCGCTCTGCCACCTCCTCACAGTCCACTCACTCTGCTAACACACTCCTGTCTCCTGTCTCCTGTCTGCCACCTCCTCACAGTCCACTCACTCTGCTAACACACTCCTGTCCCCTGTCTGCCACCTCCTCACAGTCCACTCACTCTGCTAACACACTCCTGTCTCCCTGTCTGCCACCTCCTCACAGTCCACTCACTCTGCTAACACGCTCCTGTCTCCTGTCTCCTCTCCTGTCTCCTCTCCTGTCTCCTCTCCTGTCTCCTGTCTCCTCTCCTGTCTCCTCTCCTGTCTCCTGTCTCTCTCTAAGACTTGTCAGCTTAACTGTACAAGCATAACATTACATTTAAAATGTATACTAGAATTCAATGGATTTTATGATTTGCCATATATTTAAAAAATAACTGCTTATTTCACGGTTGTCCAGGAGAATCAATGGAAATATTAATTCATTTACAAAACTGCTAAAATGTTCTCTACTTCTTCTACACATTACTTAGTATGTTTCTGACATGCACAAATGAATAAGATGAATAAGATAACATTCATTTCAAGCGGTAAAATGTCAGAAAATAACACAACAACGAACCCCCAAAAAGTAATAATTGTAACTATTCACCAACAAAAAAGATGTACCATACCCAGTTAGATGTTTTGGAATCCAAACTGAAGTGACAGCAGATATTCCCGTGTAGATCCACCCAGCGAGCAGCCAGAGTGTCACTCACCCGGCCGACGCACCCTGTGGGGACATGATACCCCTTATCAACGCTCACATTTGTCCTTAAGAAGGCGTTTCAGTTGCAGCTTCTGCTCTTCCCATCACCCTCACAGTCTGTAGTCCTGGTGGCACAGTGATACCGCTCTCCTCTGACACATCACGTGCTCTCTGGAGAAAGTATGAGTCTGTGGCTGGGAATGTGGCTGGGAATACTTTTATGAAATAATAATTGGCTCAAAGTGTTTTGACCTTTTTCTACATTTACAGTTGAAAGATTAAGCTCTGAGCCACCGTTGCATCCAATAACTTTTTCCAGCCTTAAAGCTCTCTGTGTGGTTAGTTATAGAAGTTGTTATCCTATTCTGTTTATCTGAGTACCGTATGTATGTAAATATTTAGTGGCTGCCCTCAACCAGAGCCTGTTGGAATGTTCCATGTGTTAGTTCTGTTCCGTCTCTTCCTGATGTCTGCCAGTCCCACTGCTGAAGATCCTTCTGTAAACAGTCGTAGTCGTGATAAACAAGCGCACGTCGTAGTCATAGTGATAAGCAAGCGCAGGTGCTGGTTTATGTCAGACTGTCTTTATTTACACATTGAAACAGCACGTTCAAACCAATAACACGGTGCATATAGTGAAAACATCGATTCATGCAGTTCACATGGCGGTATGTTGCCTCAGTATGTCACGCTACAGTCCAGGCCTGAACTGGAGAAGCAAAAGGAAATGAAAAGAGAAGTTCTGGAATGTGAACTGTATCTGTATTTTCATGCAGAAACTTAGATTCCCTACATTCTAGATGGCAGATGGCTTTACCAATGTCCGTGCTTTTAAAACATGCCCAGTTGTGGAGTAACGATGAATGAAGGAGTTAAAAAACACACAATTACAGAACAACAACACACACAAAAACACACAACTTCAAAGAGGTATTTTAAATGTTCTGTGATCCCCTGGCCTTAGCCTGGGACAGACCAGTGGTTACCAGTGGTTACCTGGAGCCAACTCACAGTTTCATACGAGCCGTTTCTGTCAGTATAGGAACAGTGTCATGATCCAGAAACGACCGCAACTTGACAATACGATAAGACAATACGCTGTGGATAGAAGTTAATAACTTTTTTGATTTGAATACTGTATTATAACTAATCTGTGAGTATTTTTATGTCTAACTAAACCTGCATCTTTAATGAATATCCGCAAACCTTGGTAGAGGTTGTCCTTCCTCCTTACATTAAAAGCATGTCTACAGGAATGCTGTCCATTCCATGTACTGACTGCAAACAGTACACCATCATACATCACAGCGACATAAACAGTCAGGTCAGGTGTCTCAAATAAACATGAACAAAAATAGAGATGGCAAAGATACACAAGACTCTGAATAAAGAGCTTGGTCCGTGTCTGAGGATGCAGATCATCTCTCACGCCTTCCCGGCCTCCGACGACAGCGTCCCTTCTCGACTCGATTTCGACAGCAGCGTGACCTTCGTCCTGGACTTTGCCGAGGACGACGAATATGTCACGTGGTTCCCCGAGGAGGAGGAGTCTCTGTCGGCGTCCCGACAGCAGCCGACCCTCCTGACCTTCGCCCGGAAGTCCTCCGACACGTAGTAGAAGATGAAGGGGTCGATGCAGCTGTTGAAGGTGCTGAGCGCTAGGCTGACCGTGTACGGTACGTACAGATCCTCCTCCTCTTCAATCAGGGAGGAGTCTGAGTAGTGCAGCAGGAGGAGGATGTTGCTAGGCAGCAGACACACCACAAACACCACCAGCACCAGCACGGTCACTCTGACGGCGTGGCTGTAACGCTGGCCTCCTGCCAGCAGGGTGCGTATCACTGCCCCGTAGCAGAACAGGACGAGCAGGAGAGGAAGCAGGAAACAAACAGAGAAGAGGGTGGCGAAGTAAGGGAAGAAATAATTATCCTGCTCATATTCAGGCAAGGCGTCGTGGCAGGTAGTGATGTCAGGGTCGTTCAGTTTGTAGGACTGCTGCGACATCAGCAGAGGTAGCATGGCGGCTAACGCGACGACCCACACCGCCACACTCATGCAGGCGGACGTGCGACGGCTTCGTAGCATCTTGGCCCCAAACGGGTGCACCAGCGCCACGTAGCGGTCACAGGCCACCAGCGCCAGGCACAGCACCGAGCCGTACATGTTCCCGTAGAAGAGAGCCGTGACCACGCGACAGAAGGGCTCGCCGAAGGCCCAGTCGTTGCCCTGGAAGTGGTAGACCACGCGGAAGGGAAGCACCAGCAGCAGCAGGAGGTCGCAGACCGTCAGGTTGATGAGGAGTGTGGTGGACGGGAGCTTCTTGGTGTAGAACAGGAGGACCCACAGAGCCAGCAGGTTAGCGGGGAGTCCGATGGTGAAGGCGATCAGGTACAGGATGGGGACGTACAGCACCAGGGTGGGAGCCGCTATCTCCTCCTTCTGCTTGTCCTTCAAGGTGGTGAAGTTACACTTGATCACCAGCCTGAATGATCTCGGACCTGCAGGCGTAGGAATGATGTCAGACTCGTCGTGGAAGGTATGACACTAAGATCTAGGATGTCCAAACCTGTCCCTGGAGAGCGGGGCATAACCCAAACAAACTTGTTCACTTAGCAGATGTTTTTTTTCCCAAGCAACAAACAGCAAGTCTGGAATTTGAACCTGCAACATCTTGATCTACAGTCAATCCCACCCCCGAATCTATGGTATCTGATTTGATGATTAAGTCATTACGTGTTTGGGACAGTTTAGTCTTAATGAGAGAGACAGAGAGTAGAAAACATCAAATATAATGTAGTATCAAGTCCACTTAACACAAACACTCAATGAACTCTCAAGTTGCAGTTTTACAGCATCATCCTCCACTGTCATCACTATGTAACTGAGCCATTAGAGGAAGGCTCAGTAACGACCCTTTAAATGTCCAAATGGAATTTAACAGCGGAAGGGAAATGAGTTTACTCTAAGAAGAGGGGGGGGGGCCTGTGAGGGGGGGCCTGTGATAATCAGATTCGGAGCTGTAGCAAACCAAATAACAAAGAGGCGCAACTCAATCATGTTTTTAAAATCACAATGAGCTGTGAATAAAAACTTCCGTTTTCAGGTTTCATGTTTTCTTCGATTACTGAAATATTGTAAATAATGATTTGACGTGTGGAGGGCAGATAGAGGAACAGGGAGACTGACAAATCATAAGATCTGGGTCTCGTCAGGGCTTCAACATCTGATATGCACATTCTTTCAATCGACCATGGTATGTGCTTTGTAGTTGTGCTTGCTGGTGTTTTGCAGTGGCTCTAACACAGCTCCTTCAAAGCACAGGGCTGAGAGCCACTTTCACTCAGGACAGGAAATAGCTTGCACATACCATAGCAGTCGTTTTGTATTTGCCAAAGCATAGAGAGTGAACTCACATATAGACTGTAAGGCACACGATTATCTTACACAGAAGCTAGAAAATCACAGGCAAAACTCAAAAAGTAGTCTGTAGACTACTTTGTGCAATCTAATGAGTATTCATTCAATTGAATCATGATAATCTAGAACACACATAAAAAAGGTTGAAAAACATAAAATCTAAAAATCCACTAACTTAACACAAATTCACACATTTTACACACAATCCTTAAAAACTATTCACCGGGTAGAAAAACAAAAGACTGGAAAACAGTGCATAACTACGTAGCCTGAACAGAGAAACTCGAAGAAGAGGAGAAGGAACTCACGTATGACTGCCTCTACACAGTCGTCTGGTGGGGTGGAGGATCTCAGGGGGAGGAGGGCGGAGAGGGATGCCAGCAGGAAGAACATCCTGAGTGCGTAAGGTAGATGCATGTTGCTGGAGGATGCTGAGGAGCTGCTGAGGAGCTGCTGGCTTCTCCAACTGGAAGAACTCTGAACTGAGGTCCTGGAGAGACTACTCAAGCTGCACGGGTTTCCTCTTTCTCTCTCTCTCTGTATCTCTCTCTCTGTCTCTCTCTGTCTGTCTCTCTCTGTCTCTCTATCGTCTCTCTATCTGTCTCTCTCTCTGTCTCTCTATCTGTCTCTCTCTCTGTCTCTCTCTCTCTGTCTCTCGTCTCTCTCTCTCGTGTCTCTCTCTCTCTCTCTCTCTCTCTCTGTCTCTCTCTCTCTCTGTCTCTCTCTCTCTGTCTCTGTCTCTCTCTCTCTGTGTCTCTCTCTCTCTCTCTCTCTCTCTCTCTCTCTCTCTCTCTCTCTCTCTCTCGTCTCTCTCTGTCTCTCTCTCTCTTCTGTCTCTCTCTCTCTGTCTCTCTCTCTCTCTCTCTCCACTTAGTGTAAATCACTCGACGGTGTTGGAGTGGCTCTTCTGGTAATGTGATAACCAGGAGCCACAGGAAGTCCACCCAGTTCTAGCTCCGGAGGAATCTTGAGGTAGCTATGTTGCAGTGTTGCAGTGTTGCAGTGTTGCAGTGTTGCAGTGTTGCAGTGTTGCAGTGGTGCAGTGTTGCAGTGTTGCAGTGTTGCAGTACTGCAGTGTCCAGTGCTCCTCAGATGTTCTAGCTTGGCAGCTTGGTATGATCAGCATGGGGGAGGCCGCCTCCTCTGTGGCTGCCTGGTAATGTTTTCCAGATGTGTGTGAGTGTGTGTGTATGTGTGTGTGTGACGCTGTTCCTCTATGATTCATATGTTTATCCTCATACTTTGAGGTACATGAAGTACCAGTGTGACCTCTGGGGTCACAGAACACACAATGATCCCCTCCATACCCAGACAGCCCCTCCCCCCTATCCTCTGGGGCACAGAACACCATGACCCATCCTACCCAGACACCCCCCTCGCACCCTCTAACCCCTCCGAATGGAGAAAATGTTTTGTTTCTCGCTTTCTCTCTCTCTCTCTGACACATTCTCACAAACACAATGATTCACACACACCAAACATCAGATAAGCTACTTTCCTGTCAGTTATTTTGTTCCACTTAAAAAAACACAGATGACAGAAGCACTGTCACACATCCGAGAAGTTCAAAAGGAAGTCAGACAAGTTTCTGTGTGCGTGAGCCTCCACCTCTGTGGTCTGAGAGGGCTCCTGTTTCTGTGCTAACAGCACAACACAACCACAAGCCACTCTCCAGCCCAAGGGTCCCCTGAAAACTGTGTCTGACAGTACTGTGAGTTCTTAAAATGCTGACACCACACAGGAAAAGATAAGGGCTGACCAGGGGTCACGGATGCAGAGGAAGTGATGCAGAGGAAGTGGGCGTTTATGTTGCCACGGTTACTCAATTCATTCTCTTTCAGTAGGTGATAATCAGATGATAGTCCATGAGTAGTAATATGATCAGATTCCATTTTTTTATATTTTTATTTCCAACGTTCAGTTTGTTTTGTGTATGATGTGTTTTGTTTAACATAAAGTGTGAGATATAAACATGTCAAATGTTTTGCTAAGTATTCAAAATGTTTAAGCAACGTTCAGTTTTCTTTTGTGTATGATGTGATTCTTTTAACATAAAGTGTGAGATATAAACATGTCAAATGTTTTGCTAAGTATTCAAAATGTTTAAAGATGTAACTATAGTGTTCTTGTGCCCATGTTATCCTGTGACAAAGACTTTAAATTCTGAAAATCTCTTTTTAAGCACATATGTGCTGTTACTCCGTACACACACTAGAGGTCGCTCTAGACACATTGAAGGCTCGGAGGATACTGCCAAATGAGAAACTTGAGTTGCAGTCCTCAGTAAACTGGTGTCTGAGAATCAAAACACTGTTAGAATAGTATTTATAACGTAGGCTACGGTAGTTCTGACACATTTGATTAGAGCGATACAGGGAGCGGTATAGGTTCCACATAGCAATCATCAAATCAAATGTTTTTTGTTCGGCTCTTGCCCCTTCTCATGTCACAGAGGGCTTCCTGGAGGCCCACAGATTAGCACCTACCCCCTAACGCAGTGTCGTTGCTGGTCTCTTTTCAGATCTCACTCCAGAGTAGGATTCCACTGCAGCCAGTCTGCTGTGCTGCGGGATTTAGCGACAAATAGCCCCAACCGACATCAATCAGTTAAGCAGTGGCCACGGCCCAGGGCCTGGCCGGCGGACCTGCCAAATAAGCACAATAATATAGGATATGAGATAACATCTTGTGTCTAATCTATTCCTTTGGCCAAACTACCATTGAGAAGGCCATCCCTGATTCCCCCCGATAATAGAGACAACTTCAGACGAATAATGTACAGTGTGGCTAAAGATCACTTGACATGAGCAAGTATTTTGACGGTGAATGTTTAGCGGGTCATGAAACGCAGGATGCTGTGTTTAGTAACGTTGGCCTCACATGCGTTGTGAGCGCGCTTTGCTCATTCTCGCATCGCGCTTGCGCCGTGTGTTGACTGTTGTCTGAGAGACGCGACTGATTCATACGAGCCCTGCACGGTCAAACAGGAAGCGACACGGAACAGGTAGCCTACCGATAGGCATATCGATACAGTTCAATTTCGACGATATGGAAAAGGTAGGTTGTGGGTTAGGATTTGGGAGAAGAAAGGCGAAAATAATCCGTTAATGTGTTTTGCACAGTTGCTAAAGAGCTGGCTGTTGTTGGTAGGCTACCGTAGTTTACACTATTAAAAGCACAAAGAAGCAATGACAGCTATTCATAATGCACATCTGTGCCACACGTTATCATTTAGGCAGTACGTTATGTCGGCTGCATTGAACAACAGCGTATACGCGTTGACTAATGGCAGCTTCTGCAGGCTAATTTTAAATTAGGCTATGTTGACTACACTTAATATATTTGGATAGCATTCAGACGTTTGCAACACCAGTCTCCTAAATGCGCATCAGTCTAGTTGGCAGTAGGCCTATCCTGATCCTAAAAACGTATTTTTTCCAGTGACAGATATTATTTTCAAGAAAAAGGGAAAAAAAAAGAAAAACACGAATGCGCAGAGCTAGGCAGAATGAATAGTCTACATCCTGACAGCATTCATGAATATCTTATGTTGGACGGTGTTTCGGCCAACCCTAATGTGTGGGATTTTATTCATTTAAAGGCTTTGTAGACGACACGGGGGAGACTACAATGTGACGAGGACAGCATGATTTTATGACGGGACGCCGCACGGAAGGCTTGTTATTCTGCGCCGAGACCCGCTGGTTTTGGGGGAAATCGTTGTGTGATCTAGTTCCCTAAGAAGCTGCTTGGATGTGAAGTGGAAATTGCATTAAAGACATTCCAAAGATGCCCAAGAGGTGGACCGCAGTCACGCGATGCAGCTGCCTCCCCGCCGTCTTGTGGCTTCTCGTGCTACCCAGGTGTATATTGTCGAGCCGCGCCGACAACACCTTCAACAAGGATGACGTGGTTAGCGCCACTGTGAATGCCACTGTGCTGGACTCCAAAGGCAATCCCAAGCTCATTCTTACCAAGGACGATGGCAAGTATGGGCAGAATTCACCGAAAGTGGATGCGAAGGGAATCGTGATTGCTCCCGCACCTTATAATGGAGGTAGGTTGGCTATGGCACGCTATGCCCCATTGTATCAACTTGTTGCAGTAGAATGGTAGAGAAGCACAGGAAACAGCAATATCACAAATGAGTGAGGGACATAAATAGAACAAGGAATCACTTTTTACTGTTTTTACGGCAATGTCTACATTCAGCAGCCAACAAGGCACATAACTGTGTTTGGGACATAGAGGGAAGGGTGGTGGTGGTGGAACAGGTGTCACTGACATGTTCTTTGCCATAACTGCAGTACCTATCATAGTTTCATCAAATACCCAGTTCTCCTCCAAACACCTGATCCTGAATCTCCAGACTGTTTGTCCCAGCTCCCAGTGTGGACAGACACACACGCCCTGTAGGACAGACACACACGCCCTGTAGGACAGACTGCTTGTGTCCCAGTGTGGACACACACACGCCCTGTAGGACAGACACACACGCCCTGTAGGACAGACACACGCCCTGTAGGACAGACACACACGCCCTGTAGGACAGACTGCTTGTGTCCCAGTGTGGACACACACACGCCCTGTAGGACAGACACACACGCCCTGTAGGACAGACACACACGCCCTGTAGGACAGACTGCTTGTGTCCCAGTGTGGACAGACACACACGCCCTGTATATCTATGTGAATGCGTGTGTATAAATGGATATAAGGATCTTAAATGGGGTGGACCTGGTAGTTCACCTGGATGGAAAACCATGTCCCTCGTCTAGGCCGTGATGGAGGTGTAATCTACAAGGTACATGACATTCTGAATACATGAGAATGAAGCTGCTTCTTCCCTGCCCTTGTCCCTATGACGACGCACGGGGAATGCACAGTAGGCAAGTGGAGGGTTTAGTCAATAACAGCGTTGAGGGCCGTATCTCCTTCCCTTCGGAGGAGGCCTGAACCTGCTCTCTGATCCTCCGGTCATCAGCTCTCCTCGGGTTACAGGATGCAGCAGGAAACTGAGCATCTGGAGTGAAAACGAGGTCAAACTCTTTCACCCTGTCCTCTTATGACTGAAGAAAGAGAGGAGAGTAGAGGAGGATTCATCACTTTACATATCTGTATGATGGAGAGACATGAGCATGGCTTCTTTGTTCAGGCACAGTCTTTCTCTCAAGGACACCTTCCATAAAGGACCTCGTCTCAGTGTCTCGGCTGGGAATCAGGAGAATCTCTAGACTTTTTGTTGAGTAAGAATTGACAAGGACTCAAAAACGCAGACTGAGGGCTCTTCTGGGAAACTGCTCCTCTCGATCCTCAGCTGGTGGACATTGATTCTTTTGTGTGTGTGTGTGTGTGTGTGTGTGGGGGGGGGTGGGGTGGGGCGGGGGCGTGTGTGTTGTTATTTTAAATAAATGTTTTTCGGAGAATCTCTGAATACGACAGGTACCGTAAAAATAGTTGCTATGGAAACCCACGGAGGAGAAAAGCACAGAGCGCTCGCCATGCGTGGTACACCGCTGCGGTGTTGCCTAGCGCCTACCTTGGGTCCTGGTGTGGCTTGTGTTGACCACCATTGGCCTACTTTCCTGTGTGTGTCTTGTGTCGGCGTGATGGTCCTGCCTGAAGCGAGTACAGTCACAGAGTCAGACAGAGTCAGACAGAGTCAGACAGAGTCAGGCAGAGTCAGGCAGAGTCAGACAGAGTCAGGCAGAGTCAGACAGAGTCAGGCAGAGTCAGGCAGAGTCAGGCAGAGTCAGGCAGAGTCAGGCAGAGTCAGGCAGAGTCAGGCAGAGTCAGGCAGAGTCAGGCCGTCATGTACAGCCCAGCCAGGCTAACTAGAGCAGCAGTACTCATGTCGAAAGCCTTCGCATGGTGCAGGATCACATGGTGCAAGATCACATGGTGCGGTATCTGGCCTCCATACACAGGGAGTGAGCACACTGACCTGACATGAGTCCAGTCTCTGTACGGCCTGATGTGTGCCAGTCTCACTGTACGGCCTGCTGTGTGCCAGTCTCACTGTACGGCCTGCTGTGTGCCAGTCTCACTGTACCGCCTGCTGTGTGCCAGTCTCACTGTACCGCCTGCTGTGTGCCAGTCTCACTGTACGGCCTGCTGTGTGCCAGTCTCACTGTACCGCCTGCTGTGTGCCAGTCTCACTGTACGGCCTGATGTGTGCCAGTCTCACTGTACGGCCTGCTGTGTGCCAGTCTCACTGTACGGGCCTGATGTGTGCCAGTCTCACTGTACGGGCCTGATGTGTGCCAGTCTCACTGTACGGCCTGCTGTGTGCCAGTCTCACTGTACGGCCTGCTGTGTGCCAGTCTCACTGTACCGCCTGCTGTGTGCCAGTCTCACTGTACGGCCTGATGTGTGCCAGTCTCACTGTACGGCCTGCTGTGTGCCAGTCTCACTGTACGGGCCTGATGTGTGCCAGTCTCACTGTACGGGCCTGATGTGTGCCAGTCTCACTGTACGGCCTGCTGTGTGCCAGTCTCACTGTACGGCCTGATGTGTGCCAGTCTCACTGTACGGCCTGCTGTGTGCCAGTCTCACTGTACGGCCTGCTGTGTGCCAGTCTCACTGTACGGCCTGCTGTGTGCCAGTCTCACTGTACGGCCTGATGTGTGCCAGTCTCACTGTACGGGCCTGATGTGTGCCAGTCTCACTGTACCGCCTGCTGTGTGCCAGTCTCACTGTACGGCCTGATGTGTGCCAGTATCACTGTACGGGCCTGATGTGTGCTTTAGATATCAGAGAACAAAACTATTCATGTCCCTTGAATTAAGCAAATCAAGCGATTCCTAAATGGGTCTTCTGTTGCTGTCGGGCCAATGCGTTTCAAAATGCAATGTTGTGTGTGAGTAATAAAAAGCCTTGTCTTGCTTGGCAGAAGGTTACTCAAGGTCTACCAGAACACTGGAAGGATGTTTCCTCACCCTTTGCAGCAAGCTGCCGGTTATCCCTCAGCCCAAAACTCAGGAGAAATGTTCATGTCTTGTTTCCAAGCAGGCAGTATTCCTAAGAAAACATTCATAGGATTTCTATGCGCAGACAGCTCAGATTTGCGAACACGTGTGTGACAATGTTAAAGTTAAATCTTTCTGAAATGAACTGTGGTGAATTAATCTTCCTGAGGTGTGGTGTCAGGGTGTGTTTATACTGTAGCCTGTGTTGCTAATAATATGAGTGCTACTTTGAGAGGAGTTTGTATATGCCCGTTCCTCCCACACTCTTCAAAATGGAAACATTAGCCACTTGATTTAGCACTTCCTGTTTGCAGTTCTGCAGTGAGCACTTCCTGTTTGGAGTGTTGCAGCGGGGTACTTCCTACTTGTGGCCGTTCCATCTCCATGTGTGGGGCCCAGGGCAGAGGAGGGTGTATGGGTGTGGGGCCCAGGGCAGAGGAGGGTGTATGGGTGTGGGGCCCAGGGCAGAGGAGGGTGTATGGGTGTGGGGCCCAGGGCAGAGGAGGGTGTATGGGTGTGGGGCCCAGGGCAGAGGAGGGTGTACGGGTGTGGGTCCCAGGGCAGAGGAGGGTGTACGGGTGTGGGTCCCAGGGCAGAGGAGGGTGTACGGGTGTGGGGCCCAGGGCAGAGGAGGTTGTACGGGTGTGGGGCCCAGGGCAGAGGAGGGTGTACGGGTGTGGGGCCCAGGGCAGAGGAGGGTGTACGGGTGTGGGGGCCCAGGGCAGAGGAGGGTGTACGGGTGTGGGGCCCAGGGCAGAGGAGGGTGTACGGGTGTGGGGCCCAGGAGAGATGAGCGGTAGCCATGGAAGAACCTCTCCACTTCTCCTGCTCTCCTCTCGCACTCTCCTCTCCTCCCCTGTCTCCACCTCCCCTACCCTCTTCTCTCTCTCTCTACATCCCTTCTCTCCTTCTCTCACTCTACCTCTCCCCTCCTCTCTCTCTCATCCTCCCCTCTTCTCATCCTATCTTTCTCTCCTGTAGTTAGCAGATGTCCGCTCCACACGTCTTGAGTCTGCAGCCAATGGGGAACACGCAAAACGCATGCCGCCTGCCAATCAGGACCCCTGCGCGCCAGCCCCCATCGCCCCGTTCATAAATAACCTTTAAAACAGCCTGTAAGACGAACAGTGACCAACCAAGCCTTCGAGATAGAGGCCTGTCACATGACCCGGTCTTCAGGTCAAGTCGGGTGAAACCTTGTTGTGTTGCGTACTGAGCTGTGATTAGCTCTGCTCTAGTGGGTCCACATGGCGTCAAACGACCCTGGTGGTGCTGGGTAGGAACGCAGGGTAATTATCCTCCTCCAGGCCCCCCCTCCAGGCCCCCCCTCCAGCCCCCCCTCCTGATCCCCCCTCCAGCCCCCCCTCCTGGCCCCCCTCCACGCCCCCCTCCAGGCCCCCCTTCTGGATGACCACCACGGGGGGAGAGAGGGTGTGGTAGATGGGGCCTGGATGATGGTAGATGGTGTTTTCTGTCTACTTTTTTTCCTTTTTATTTTTCTAGAACATTCTCAAAAGGACGGTTCATTAACTTCATCTTGGGATAGATTTTCAACTAACTACCCCACTGCCTTAACAACATTCTCAGCTCTCCTAGAAGCTTCTATGACTCTGGAGTCTCTCATGGTGACATCACTCCTGAACAGGCCTGTTCTGGTGGGGCTGCAGGCCGGCTCAGCTGACAGAACAGGCTGAGTCACGGGGCATGTGATGCAGACATCAGCCCAGCCTCCGTGATCACAGCAAGGCTGAGGAGGGAGGGAGGGAGACTGGAAGGGAGGAGGATTCTGGAGGCATCCAGCAATCAGCCTCCGTGATCACAGCAAGACTGAGCAGGGAGGGAGGGAGGGAGGGAGGGAGGGAGGGAGGGAGGGAGGGAGGGAGGGAGGGAGGGAGGGAGGGAGGGAGGGAGGGAGGGAGGGAGGGAGGGAGGGAGGGAGGGAGGGAGGGAGGGAGGGAGGGAGGGAGGGAGGGAGGGAGGGAGGGAGGGAGGGAGGGAGGGAGGGAGGGAGGGAGGGGGGGAGGGAGGGAGGGAGGGAGATTCTGGAGGCATCCAGCGATCTGGCAGCGTCTTCTATGGAACCACCACAGAGATTAGTCTGAACATTTAAACATACTATCCAGAGTTTTTTTTTACAATGTGCTTCACACAAGATCGACAACAAACGATGTCACTTGCTCGTTGCAGCAGTGTGTTTCCTGTGCTAGTGAGCACTTCCTGCTGTGGTTTTAACATGACATGCACTGTTAACTAACAGAGGAACCAGCACATACTTGCTTTTGTTCAACAAAACATAGAACCTGTCTTGAAATAACACTTGCTTAGTTCCCCCTCTCAATAGGCTTTATGTCGAGCTGTTTTCTTGGAAGAGCTTTCATGATTGGGCTGGTCTTTTTGTGCAGTGTCATTGGGCCTGACAGGTCATTTGTGTCCTTAACATCTACAGACTAAAAATAATTGCCTCGGGTAATAAATCTGGGGTTTTGCATTATGGAATGTATTTTTTATTTTTTTGGGAGCTGGTAAACCGTGAACGGTTTTGATCGATCGGTATCGATCGCATAGTGTTGTGTTTCTCAACTGGTTGGTAGAGCTGGTGTGGAGAGGCTCCGTCCAAAAAGCTAACTCAAATTTTACAGAACATCCGATGGTGTGCTTTTATTTGAAAAGTACTCAAGTTTTACACATTTACCGTGAGACATGGAGTTGATAGCCGTCTCGAGCTATACAGACTTACGTGACACTTACCAGCCAATCAAACACCAACATCAGAAAAGAATACCAGACAGTGACGTCTTTAATCTCCATCAAGTGGTGATTAAATCTCAGTATTACCTTGGTTACCTTTACCTAGGTAATGACTATTGATAGCAGCACAGGCTTCTGGGATATAATTTACACCCTGGGGCACTCTGGGTAATAAGAAACAAATCTTGCTTCTACAGCATACAGATTGTATGATGGGGCTGGAGTGTGTGTGTGTGTGTGGTGTGTGTGTGTGTGTGTGTGTGTGTGTGGTGTGTGGTGTGTGTGTGTGTGTGTGGTGTGTGTGTGTGTGTGTGTGTGGTGTGTGTGTGTGTGTGTGTGTGTGTGTGTGGTGTGTGTGTGTGTGTGTGTGTGTGGTGTGTGTGTGTGTGTGGTGTGTGTGTGTGTGTGTGTGTGTGTGTGTGGTGTGTGTGTGTGTGTGTGTGTGTGTGTGGTGTGTGTGTGTGTGTGTGTGTGTGTGTGTGTGTGTGTGTGTGTGTGTGTGTGTGTGTGTGTGTGTTAGGGATGAGGATAGAGATGACTTGTTCTTTTCTGGGTCACAAGCCAAGGCTTTGATTTGATCCTATCCTCTGTATGAGATTTGATATTTGGCTCTGTCTCTCGGTCTCTCTCAGAGATGTGATATTTAGCTTCTGTCTTTTTCTCCTTCTCTCCATCACACACCCCATCTTGTTTTCTACCGACCTGACCAGGACTCGGAGCCCTAAGCAAGGCTTAAAAACAAGCACAAAGAAATCGATTTGATGATGCTCAAACCGGCGGTTTCTTGAAAGAGCGCGATACTACCACTCTAGAATCCTGAATAGTGCCGAGTCTCACTCTCCAGTCATCGCAGCAGAATGTAATCCTCCTCCTCCATCCTCAGAATTCGCCTGCAAGGCAAACTTATTAAGATTACACTCCCATTTGTGCGTGTTTGCTGGTCTCTCCCCAGACTGGGTTGGGCTCCCCATCACCAGGGTGTTTGCTGGTCTCTCCCCAGACTGGGTTGGGCTCCCCATCACCAGTGTTTGCTGGTCTCTCCCCAGACGGGTTGGGCTCCCCATCACCAGTGTTTGCTGGTCTCTCCCCAGACTGGGTTGGGCGTGTTTACTGGTCTCTCCCCAGACTGGGTTGGGCGTGTTTACTGGTCTCTCCCCAGACTGTGTGTTGCTGGTCTCTCCCCAGACTGGGTGGGCTCCCCATCACCAGGGTGTTTGCTGGTCTCTCCCCAGACTGGGTTGGGCTCCCCATCACCAGGGTGTTTGCTGGTCTCTCCCCAGACTGGGTTGGGCTCCCATCACCAGGGTGTTTGCTGGTCTCTCCCCAGACTGGGTGTTTGCTGGTCTCTCCCCAGACTGGGTTGGGCTCCCCATCACCAGGGTGTTTGCTGGTCTCTCCCCAGACTGGGTTGTGTTTGCTGGTCTCTCCCCAGACTGGGTTGGGCTCCCCATCACAAGTGTTTGCTGGTCTCTCCCCAGACTGGGTTGGGCTCCCCATCACCAGGGTGTTTACTGGTCTCTCCCCAGACTGGGTTGGGCTGTTTGCTGGTCTCTCCCCAGACTGGGTGTTTGCTGGTCTCTCCCCAGACTGGGTTGGGCTGTTTACTGGTCTCTCCCCAGACTGGGTTGGGCTCCCCATCACCAGGAACACGAGGGAGGAGACGGATGGGAATGATCACCTCCTCTAAGAGATGACTGGCCCTTTTTTGCCCTTTCTTTTCTTCTTGAATTTCTTGAAAAGAATAAACGCAATTATGATAGAGAGTTTTATCTTTGGTGTGTATGAGGGGAAAGGGCTGTTTGGGGCGCTAACATGATTAAAAAGTGAAATGTTGGTGCGGGGAGGGATTTGAATCTGTCTGTAGTAGGTCAGGATCACTAACCAGTTACTGAGGATGGGTCCTGAGCTCCTATGGGGGGAGGAGTGTTAGTGGCTGTAGGCTCACATGCTACGTCCAGACCCTCTCAACAGTCAGGCAACTTTCTGTATACTACTACTACTGTCTATACTTGTGTATACAAAGGCTCTGTCTCTCTCATCTCTCTCTCTATCGCTCTTACTCTCGTGTCTGCTTGTCTCTGTCATATGTCTCATGTCTCTTCTCTCTCCGTAGATATAGTCTCGATACTCTCTCGATCTCTCCTGCTCTATCTGCTCATATCTCTCTCTCTTCTTCTCTCTGTCTCTTCTCTGTCTCTCTCTCTGTATCTGTCTTACTCTCTCTCTCTACTCTCTCTCTCTATCTCTCTCTCGCTCTCTCTCTCTCGCTCACACACACTTGTTTGAGCCCTCAGAAACAGGGGTTATTCTGTACAGTTAAATGTTCCTGTGTGTTCTGGTGTCCTCAGACAGAGCTGTAGAATGACCACCACGCTGCATTAGTCACACAAACTGTGATTTCATCTCATACACTCACACACAACAACCACACACAACCACACACTCACACAACCACACACTCACACAACCACACGCACACACACACACACAACACACACGCCACACACATATCATCAGCCAGTCTGTTGCCTAAAAAAAGGAAGCTGATAAAAGGCAGGACTCTCTCCCCACTCCCTCACTCTCACCCCCTCCCTCCCCTCCCTCTCCCCACCTCCCATCCCTCATTCCTGATCTGAATCACTGTGACCTTGCGTGTTGTGGTTGTGTGAGTTGCTGTGTGTCAGCCAGTGATGGTGTCTCCATGGCGGGAGAAGCAGCTTGCTGCTGGCTGGCCTCACCCACAGGGACTAGACTCATGTTTGTGTGCCTCCACTGAGTCTCTGTTTCTCTCCCCTTGGAACCTTCCGGGCCCTCAGCTTCTCTAGAGCACCACCACACATACCGGGTTCAGCTTCTCTATTTGTGTACAGCATTGTGTTGTCTGATTGATGAAAAGATACATCTGTAGACTGGTTCCTTCAGTGAGCTGCCATCACAACAAGCCAGCAGTACATCAGTACTTTCTCTCCACACACCCTAAGAGTTCTCAGTATGAGAAGTTCAGGGGTGCAGATGCCACGTTGAGCCTGGTTTGTGAATGTGAAAAATAATTTCAACCTTGCAAAACGTTTTTTCTGCAAATATTTTTTAAACCTTTAAAAAAAAATTGGGGGGAAATGTTTGGAACCTTTCAAAACGTGTATTTTCCCCAAATAAAATGTGAACCTTTTGAAAACATTTTTTTTTAACCTTTAAAAAACAAAACATAGAAAATATGTATAATATATTTGTAGGAAATTAAAAAAGGCTTGCAATGACAAAAATAATGAATCATGCCACCAAATACAGATCAAAACTAAAGTAGCCTTGCTTTAAAATGTAAGACAATTACATTAGCTAGCTGCCGTTTCGGAAAAACGGTTAAATACCGGTTTGGAGATGCGGTGGTATCAAGGCCTGGATTCAGACAGGTGAGCTGCTCCAACACCTGAGTCCCACACAGGTGCACAACCAGGTCACAGCTGGGGCTCGGTGGTTAGAGTGTTAAACTGCAGATCTAGAGAACGCAGGTTCAAATCCCCAATACCTCACTAATGTAATAATAATGATAAGACTGTATTTATAATGTGTGCCTGGTTGCCGTGGTGCCTAACCCCAGTCAGTGGTGGACCGCCAGGGCTGCGACCCTCGAACCCGCTTCCTGGTGCCCCCCCGGACCCTCCACTGGGTTGGCGCTGCTGCAGCGGGGGAACTGCACCTTAAGGAGAAGATCCTGAAGGCCTCTGCCTTCAACGCCTCGGCCGTGCTCATCTACAACAACAACTCTAAAGAGGACACCGTCAAGATGGGGCACGAAGGTCAGCTCCTGTCTGTCTCTCTGTCTGTCTGTCTCTCTCTGTCTGTCTGTCTCTCTGGTGGTTTGGGTCTGTTCTTGTAGCGTGTTGACAAAGTTAACTTGGAGAACTCAATGTGTCCCTCGGTTATGTATTTTATGGTGATGCAAGTGGTCCAAGGTCTAGTTAGTTTTGGTTGAGTGGATGTTGTTGTGAAGTAGTGGTCAGAGTGCAGTTAAGGTAAGTGAAGAGAGAGACGGGTAGAGAGAGAGGGAGACGCGGGTAGAGAGGAGAGAGGGAGACGAGGGCGATAGAGAGAGAGAGAGAGAAGAGCAGAGAGAGAGACAGAGAGAGAGAACACTGTGGTCTGTCTGAAGGACATGGGACAAACTGGATCTCAGCCATAACAAAACACCAACACAGCATACTGTAGAGAACAACACACACACTTCCCTCTCTATCTCCCTCCTGCTCACTTCAGTTGTTTCCACCCTCTCTCTCATCCTCGATGTCTCCCCTCCAGTCCTCCTCTCTCTCCCTGTCCTCCTCTCCTTTCCTCCTCTCTGTCCTCTCCCACTGTCCTTCCTCCTCTCCTCTCCCACTGTCCTCCTCCTCTCTGCCCCTCTCCTGTCTCCTCCTCTCCCCCTCTGTCCTCCTCTCCTGTGCCCCTCTCCTGCTCCTCCTCTCCTTTGCCCCTCTCCTGTCCTCCTCCTCGCCCCCTCTCCTGTCCTCCTCCTCTCCCCCTCTCCTGTCCTCCTCCTCTCCTCTCCCCCTCTCCTGTCCTCCTCCTCTCCTCTCCCCCTGTCTCATCTCCTCCTCTCACAGTATAGTTTACCACGGTGTGTTGAGTTGCTTGAGAACTCTCCCTCAGCTTGCCCTGTTGGCTTTTGTTCCTGAGTAACGTATGAGCATCCATGCTGAGTGAGTGGGCAGGGGACAGAGCAGGTTGTGGATTCAGAAGCGTCCACATCCTCTCACAGCCCTGCCCTGCCCTCGGACTCTCACAGCCCTGCCCTGCCCTGCCTGCCCTCGGACTCTCACAGCCCTGCCCTGCCCTCGGACTCTCACAGCCCTGCCCTGCCCTCGGACTCTCACAGCCCTGCCCTGCCCTCGGACTCTCACAGCCCTGCCCTGCCTCGGACTCTCACAGCCCTGCCCTGCCCTCGGACTCTCACAGCCCTGCCCTGCCCTCGGACTCTCACAGCCCTGCCCTGCCCTCGGACTCTCATTGAAAGGCTGTGTGCATCCGTGAGCTAGCGTGGTGTGGCTGTCTGCTATTGACTGCAATAGAGGTCAGCTTGCAGGCTGCACTAACAGAATGAATGCTGCGCTGTGCTGCCGTTCTCCCATGCGTTTCATAAGACTGAGCCAAATACTTGTCATATTTTGACATTAGTTGAATGGTTACAGCCTTTAATGGTGTTAGACACACTAAACGCTCGCTAACCTTAAGCTGCTGCCACAGATGCTTGTCAGAGTCAGTAAACCACAAGATGAGAACAGGCACCAACAGGCTGGGGGAGGGAGGGAGGCAGGGGAGGGGAGGGAGGGAGGGAGGAGGGAGGGGGGGGGAGGGAGGGAGGGAGGGAGGGGGGAGGGAGGAGCGGAGGGAGGAGGGAGAGGGGGGGAGGGAGGCGGGGAGGGAGGGAGGGAGGGGGGAGGCTCAGACAGCATGAGGGTTAGCATAATGTCAGCAGACAGTAACTAGCCTTCATCTGAAGCCATCGAAGATTATAGGTCGTGTTGTAGGGGGGAGGGGAGGGGGGGAGGGAGAGGCGAGGGAGGGTGGAGTGGGGGAGGAGAGGGAGGAGAGAGAAAATGAGTCACTGGTGTGACAGAGCCATCGGGGGGATCGATGATTTTTATAAATATAGAAAGCAGCCTCTGACTAATTTATAAGGTCGTTCTCTCCCATGAACGCTGGCTTGTAGAGGCTGGCTGTAGAGGCTGGCTTGTAGATGGCTGGCTTGTAGAGGCTGGCTTGTAGAGGCTGGCTTGTAGATGGCTGGCTTGTAGAGGCTGGCTTGTAGAGGCTGGCTTGTAGAGGCTGGCTTGTAGAGGCTGGCTTGTAGAGGCTGGCTTGTAGAGGCTGGCTTGTAGAGGCTGGCTTGTAGAGGCTGGCTTGTAGAGGCTGGCTTGTAGAGGCTGGCTTGTAGAGCGCTGGCTTGTAGACGGATGGCTTGTAGAGGCTGGCTGTTGTAGAGGCTGGCTTGTAGAGCGCTGGCTTGTAGAGCGGCGTAGAGGCTGGCTTGTAGAGGCTGGCTTGTAGAGGCTGGCTTGTAGAGGCTGGCTTGTAGAGGCTGGCTTGTGAGATGGCTGTGGCTTGTAGAGGCTGGAGCTGGTGTAGAGGCTGGCTTGTAGATGGTTCCCCCAAGCACAGGTCTTTCTGCATCAATCACATGTTGGCCTGAATAGCATGTCGTTTATCATGCGCTGCGTTGGCCTGAATATCTTGTTTTTGACGTTTGACTTTGAGGGGAGGATGTGGTGGGCGTCTGTGAGAGGCTCCCTCATGCACTGCAGACAGATCCAGACGTACACCAAGCTGAGGGATAAGATCAGCTGCACAGAGGATGGCATGCCAAGACAGGGGTGGAGACGAGACAAGAGACGAGAGAGATCGGAATTTACATGTTTCTATCATGCAGCTGTCTTCCTTCCTCTGCTGTCTTCCTGTGTGAAATGTGTTTATCAGGTTTGTGATAACAAACTTGTTTATCTGTGAGCGAGTCCTCATGAGGCACTGAGCTGTGTATCAGACTCCTACCTCCCTCGTGTGATTGCGTGCTTGCATTTGTGCGACGTAGGTGCATGCGTTTGTGGGCGTGCGTGCATTTGCGTGCATTTGCGTGGAGTGCATGTGTGGGTATGACCAGCACGTCAGCATCAACAGGGTTCAGTCCTGCTTCAGTCCTGCTTCAGTCCTGCTTCAGTCCTGCTTCAGTCCTGCTTCAGTCCTGTTTCAGTCCTGCTTCAGTCCTGCTTCAGTCTGCTTCAGTTCTGCTTCAGTTCTGCTTCAATCCTGCTTCAGTCCTGCTTCAGTCCTGCTTCAGTCCTGCTTCAGTTTCTGCTTCAGTCCTGCTTCTCTGACAGGATGTCAGTCTGGACAGGTTGGTGATGTCAACTGACCGGTGAAGGTCACACCCACAAGCAGGTACAATAAACGACTGATTGAGTATAAGGGATTTATGTGTATGTTTCGTTTATAGTTCATGACCTGCACAGTAGAGACACATTAATTAACAATAAAAAAAGAGAATATATAATCAAAAAAATTTGATTAAAGAAATGTGTTGTGTGACTGTGTGTGTGTGTGTGATGTAGTGTGTGGTGTGTGTGAGTGATCCCGGCTCGTGTGTGGTGTGTGGTGTGTGTGCTGTAGTGTGTGTGGTGTCTGGTGTGCGTGTGTGTGTCAGTGTGTGTGTGTCGTGGTCGTGTGTGTGTGTGGTGTGTGTGTGTGGTGTGTGTGTGTGTGTGTGGGTGTGTGTGTGTGTGTGTGTGTGTGTGTGTGTGTGTGTGTGTGTGTGTGTGTGTGTGTGTGTGTGTGTGTGGGTGTGTGTGTGTGTGTGTGTGTGTGTGCCTTAGCAGTGTGTGACCGGGGTGTTCGGGGTGGATTGGACAGCTGATGGAGATGAGCGGGCTGGGGAGCGGAGGGAGGTACGTGCACGGAGGTGGGGGTGTGGGAGGAGGCCGTGATCGGACAGTAGATGTCGGCGAGACCGGGCCAGGAACGGAAGAGGAGAGACTCGTGGTGGCCGGCGAGAGGCCATCTGCGAGTCGGGACGAGAGCACGAAGCAGGTGGGGTACGGGTGAGGAACGAGGGAGAGGAGAGAGGAGAGGGAGAGGCAGAGGAGAGGCAGAGCTTGATGTATGGGAGGAGGATAGGACGCAGAGAGAGGGAGAGGAGGAGAGAGAGGGAGAGAGGAGTGAGGGGAGGGAAGTGAGGGGGATGGTAAACCGAGATGAAGGTGATCAGGCTGCTGTAGAGACTAGACAGAGTCTAGCTGATTTACAAGAATATGAATCTTTTTTGCCCTTGCGCCAACAATTCCTGTCCAAAACAGACCCCTCGTTAAGCTAATGTAACAGGTGCCTGTGTGTGTTCAGTATGGCTGAGACTGACTGAAAATGATGTGTACGTGGAGTGTGATGCATGGGCACTTTGTAGCGTGTGTGTGTGTGTGTGGTCTGGTTTAACCATCCTTGTGGGGCCCCAGACTGTTGGTGTCCCCTGTGTCTACCTCCAGATAAATAGTTCCTCTCTCTCTTGTAGTACTGGTCTCTTGTCCCTGATGGTCCTTGTCCTCCCGGTGTCTCCCAGGGGCGGGGGAGACGGTGGCGGTGATGATCACCGAGTCGTACGGCCGGGAGATCATGGGTCATGCATGGAGAAGAAGAACCCTGACGGTTGTTGGTGAGCGTGATGGTGGGCCAGCGCGGACAAAGCCAAGAACATCAACCGGGGTTCTCTGGTGTTTCGTGTCCATTTCCTTCATCGTGCTGATGATCATCTCCTCCGCCTGGCTCATCTTCTACTTCATCCAGCAGATCCGCTACACCACGCGCGCGCACGGGATCGCAGCCAGGTGAGACCTCGCTCACCTGGGCCAGTCAGAATCAGTTACATTCACTCCTCAGGTGGAAGATACTGTCCACCCACGCCAGCGGAAAGCTCGCTCCATTTGGAGTCTGAATAGACTAGCTGGTTAGACTAGCTGGCTAGACTAGCTGGTTAGACTAGCTGGTTAGACTAGCTGGCTAGACTAGCTGGTTAGACTAGCTGGTTAGACTAGACTGGTTAGACTAGCTGGCTAACAAAATAGCTAGTTGTCGTTGGCGAGTAGCTGGTGAGGAGTTGTGCATTGCGAGTCAAGACGAACAGAGAGGGAGGAACGTAAAGGATGACAAGCAGCGTGACTAAGACATGTTCCACTCATGCCGCCCCAAACGACCTGTTCACTGTAGGAGGGTTGACGTTTCCAGCTGAGGCTGACCTAACCCTGACGAGATCAGAGGTGACCTACAGGGATGCTAATGTTTCAAAACTCAGTTAGAGAAGATGAGCCGTCGCCCGTTGGAACCTCTCGTAACTCCAGTCCTGTTCTGGGTTGTGAGCAGGGGAGGGTCACATGACCAAGGCCTTTTAACAGGAAGTCAAAGGACTGATCAAGTATGACAGACTTAGAGATTTGCAACAGATTTAAACAGCGTTTTACCTCGTTCTGCAAAGGGATTGACTATCCGTAGCTTAATGTCGTTGGCTCAAAAATAAGACATAATTATAAAATCAGTGACGTGAATATGAAACACAGTACATGTGAAGATCAAAGCTGCCGGCTTTGAAGGGATTCGAACCCACGACTCCCTCTCTCTCTGTGCTGGTGGGCTTGTCTTACCCCTCACGCCCAGAGAGGACAAGAGGAGAGCGTTTGAGAACCCCGCCCCTGGCCCTCAGGGAACAGCCGGTCATGGATCTGCTCATGTGTGTCTTGAGGGTGTCTGCCCTGAGAGAGATGCCCTCCTACTGACGGCTGAGAACTCAGACTAAATGATGACCTCTAATCACTCTGCTGGGAACAAAGGGGATCTCTATTGGTTACGCTGTCTCCTCTCTCTCACACTCGCTATCACACACTCTCTCTCTCACACACACCACTCTCCCTCTCTCACACACGCGCGCGCGCACACACGCTCGCCACACACGCGCGCGCGCACACACACACGCGCCTCGCGACGCACACGCGCGCGAGCGCACACACGCGCTCACACGCGCGCGCACACGCGCCCGCGCGCAACGCGCGTCGCGCGCACACACACACGCGCCAGCGCGTCGAGACAGACGCGAGCGCGACACAGCACGCGCGCGCGCAAACAAACACGCGCCGCGAGCAACAGCGCGCGCGCGAACACACGCGCGCACACAAACACGGCGCACGAGCGCGCGCGCGCGCGCGCGCGCGCGCGCGCGCGCTGCGCCGCGCGCGCGCGCGGCGCGCGTCTGCTCCGCGCGCGCGATCACACGCTCGCTGCGCACACACGCGCTCACACACACACGCGTCCCTCTCTCTCTCTCGCTCTCGCACACCTCTTCTCGTCTCACACACTCTCACACTCTCTCTCTCACACACACACTCTCCGAGCGTACACTCTCTCTCTCACACACACACTCTCCCTCTTTACACATCCTCTCTCACACAACACAATCTCCCTCTCTCAGTCACACTGCTGGTGCTAAACCCTGTTTAATCAGGGGGAGACAGTGAAGGAGGCGGTGTGGTGGAGTGAGGGGAAGGACGGAGGTGGTGTGGTGGTATGTGAAGGAGGCGGTGTGGTGTGGTGGTATGTGAAGGAGGCGGTGTCTGTGGTGGTATGTGAAGGAGGCGGTTGTGTGGGTATGTGAAGGAGGCGGTGTGGTGGTATATGAAGGAGGGTGATCATCCCTCTGTCTAACCCCACACAGGAGTAGCTCAGTACCCCACCTGACGCCCTGAAACCTCACAGTCCTCCAGACGCTGTTCATTTGTTAAAACAACAAATAGGACATCCTTTGTTGAACTTCTTTGAAGAGCGAGGTTTTATTCCATCCTAACCCCACCCTCGCTGTGATATTACTGTTGCTTCTCTACAGGTACACTCTTGCACTTTTGAGGTTCATGTTGTTTAATTGTAACTTGTTTAACTACATGCTCTTATGGTTCTTCCCATTGGCACTTATTTGGTTTTTCACATGTGTGCTTCATGTTTTGGCTACCCACAATCTAGTTGTTATGATCAGTGACCTATGCACTTTTGTAAAGCTCTTCTGGAAGTCACTTTGGATAAAAGCATCTGCTAAATGAGTAAATGTAAATGAACTCTGTCCGACCTTGCAGGGTCCACTGGCATCTTGTATATACTGAATATGTAGCATAAGAATCTACACTCAGTTTTTGTTGCAAAAACTTGATTGAAAAAAAGTTTATTCTGCTGAATAAGGATTTTAATTTCTCTTGTTAATCAGCCCTCAGGCAACGTTTTGTTCTCATATTCACCCTCTGTTTATGACTCCTTATCTCCTCTCTCTCCCTCCCTCCCCCCTCTCTCTCTCCCCCTACTCCCTACCTCACTTCTCTCTCTCTATCTCTCTCTCTCTCTCTCTCTCCCTTCCCCCTCTCTCTCTCCTCAGCGGCGGTTGGGTGATGCAGCTAAGAAGGCCATTGGGAAGCTGACTACGAGGACTGTGAAGAAAGGTGACAAGGTGAATAACTCCAGCAGCTCTTCTCATCCGGTCCTCTCTTCTCATCCTCTCCTCATCCCCTTCTCCTTCCCTCATCCCCTCACTGACTCCAGACAGGGTGATCTGTTGATGTCAAGACCGATAAACTCTCCACCATGTTCTTCTGTAGCTCGTAGCCGTGGCTGGTGCAGAGCTAGCCGTGGCTGGTGCAGAGCTAGCCGTGGCTGGTGGAGAGCTAGCCGTGGCTAGTGGAGCGCTAGCCGTGGCTGGTGGGAGAGCTAGCGTGGGCTGGTGGAGAGCTAGCCGTGGCTAGTGGAGAGCTAGCCGTGGCTGGTGGAGCGCTAGCCGTGGCTGGTGGAGAGCTAGCCGTGGCTGGTGGAGAGCTAGCCGTGGCTGGTGGAGAGCTAGCCGTGGCTAGTGGAGCGCTCGCTGGAGTCTGGGTGTGTGATCAAGGCCTCGGGGGAAGAGACACCAGCCCGTCCATCACTCCTCCGGCCTCTCCATCTTATTAATGTGTCCCGACCGCCAGCGTACGGCCGCTGGTCTGGAGCTGTGGATGAGGTCGTCATGGTGATGGACGTGACTGCGGAGGATGGGGGTGGGCGGTGGGTGTTTGAGGGACGGTGTAAATGCTGCGCTCTGTCACTGAGACGGCAGCCGTTTAGGGATGATGGTTACAGGAGGGAGTGGCCATGTTGGATCTGCTCGTACTGCAGGAGTTAGAGATGTTCGAGGTTGTTCTCAGTTGAGCGTTGAGGGGAAAAAAATATCTCAAAGACATTATTACACTATATATTTGTCCTTGAGTAGTTTAGTCAATTCTTCGTTGGCTTATTTGTAAGATGCAAATCCAGTCTGATGTTCTCCAGGAGGGGGGGGTGTTCCTGACCCCCCCCCCTCCCACCCCCTCACCCCAGTGCCCCCGAGGTCAGGTACGTCTCAGCATGAATAAAAACATCGGCCTTGGAGTGGACCTCAGAAATTGAAACCTTCCATCTGGAGGAAGTCTACAGGGAGTGATTGACCGCATACAGCCGGATGCAGGGCTGGATGTCAGGGGGGAGGGCGGAGGGGGAGGTGAGGGAGGGGAGGGGGAAGATAGGGGAGGAGGGGGAGGTGAGGAGGGGAAGGGGCGGAAGTGGCCCCGAGGCTGTGTTCATAAATACGACCTGCTCCACACGGGCGACAGGAGTCACAAATAACAGAGTTATCAGTCTGGTCCCCGTTGGCCTCGGAGTCGTGTTAACCTTGACGGCGTTTGATAGCTCTGGACGTAAGAGCTCTTCCAGCCAACAGGTTTTAAGAGCAAACACCAGCAGTCCTGATAGCCCTGTCTCCACTTCTCGATGGAGGAAGGCCCGGCCACTTGTCTGAACGCCAGCAGCACAGCTTGCATAAGAAAGTGCTTTCTAAAGATGATTGGGTTTTACTTGATGCTAGCCAGCCAAACTGAGCTGTTGTAGCCAATCAGTCTGCCCCCTTGGTTATCAAACCAGCCTTTATGTTATCATTTGGGAGTGTTTACTCTGCACACGAAGTCTGTCTTTTTATACATGCGGGATTCAAACAGAATGACTGTAATATCCATCCCATATTCCCTGATTAGTCTATAAGCCCTGCCCGCTGCCTCTAATGTCGATCCTAATGCGAAGGTCTGTTTCCACCACAGCTAAGGTCATTTAAAGTAATTAATGAATCATTGCGATACAGCTAGAGGGGTATTTCCTTCATGGCTCTTCGGCCTACTTTTGTACAGGAACAACAACCGCGAAGCCGTCCAACTCAATCAGACCCACGAGCGATAGAGCAGCACACCAGCCCAACAGGAAGGTCAGAGCCACGCCCCCTCTCCTTCTCAGACGCGCGGACGCTGGCCAGCTCTCTGCCAACTCCAACACCGTCAGCGCCAGATACCGCCTGTCATTACCCTGTCATCAAAGTCGATCCATAACGTGCTCGGTGACCAGCTCGGTGGACAGTGTAAACAGACTAGTTGGGCACCCAGATACAGTGACAGTGATGTCACACAGGACTGAAAACACATCAGCGCTGTGGTGTCAACAGTTCACAGCTCCAGTCCTGCCCGTCAGTGACACAGTCAGGCTTTATGTCAGACTAGCACACACTGGCTAGTGCAGAGGACAGCATTCATATTTAATCAGGGAGGGTTGTTTACAGCTGCCCAGCACTACCAGGAAGCTAGGGGTGGGCTCCCCAGGGTCCTAGAGAGAGACAGGTTCTGCCAGGCATAAAGCGTCAGACACTGTAGGACAAATCAGAACTATCAGACGCTGTCTGTTGACTGAGCCTGTTATTGATCTGGTAGAAGTGCTGTCGGTGCTCTCTAGCAGGTAGCCCAGTCTGTACAATTGTCCTGTGGTCTACATGAAGACGTTGAGGAAAGAGACTGGGAATGTTTCTGACTTCATCCGATGGTTTCTCTACGTAAGAGGGGTGTCGGTTACCTGGCAGTGGCCCTGGAGGGTCACAGGGGGAGAGAGAAATCCCTGTTAGGAACGTGTTTCACTACAGACGCCTACAGACAGTGTCATTACAGACATGACTGGAAAAGCGTGTTGTCTAAAACTGAGAAGGAGCTGTGAGTGTGTGAGTGTTGTGAGTGTGTGAGTGTGTGAGTGGTGAGTGGGGAGTGTGTGAGTGGGTGAGTGTGGTGTGTGGTGAGGTGTGGAGTGTGTGTGAGTGGGTGTGGTGTGTGTGTGTGTGGGGTGTGTGGTGGGTGGGTGGTGGTGTGGGGGTGTGTGGTGTTGTGTGAGTGTGTGAGTGTGGAGTGTGTGAGTGTGTGAGTGGTGGAGGGAGTGAGGTGTGAGCTGTGTGAGTGTGGAGTGTGTGAGTGGGTGAGTGTGTGAGGGTGTGTAGTGTGTGGTGTGTTGTGTGTGGTGTGTGTTGTGTGTGTGTGTGGTAGTGTGAGTGTGGGAGCGTGTGTGAGGTGTGTCCGTGAGTGGGTGTGGAGGTGGAGTGGTGAGGGTGTGGGAGTGTGTGAGTGGGGGAGGTGGTGAGTGTGGTGCGTGTGTGGTGTGTGGTGGTTGGTTTGGTGTGTGTGTGTGTGTGATGTGGTGTGTGTGTGTGTGTGTGTGTGGTGTGTGTGGGTGTGCGTGTGTGAGTGTGTGTCGTAGTGGTGAGGTGTGTGAGTGGTGTGCGATGTGAGTGTGTAGTGCGTGTGAGCTGTGTGCAGTGTGTGCGTGTGTGAGTGGTGAGTGTGTGAGTGTGTGAGTGTGTGCGTGTGTGAGTGGTGTGAGTGTGTGAGTGTGTGAGTGTGTGTGTGTGTGTGGTTTGTGTGTGTGTGTGTGTGGTGTGTGTGTGGTGTGGTGTGTGTGTGTGTGTGTGGTGTGGTGTGGTGTGTTGTGTGGTGTGTGTGTGAGTGTGGTGAGTGTGTGAGTGTGTGAGTGTGTGCAGTGTGTGAGTGGGTGAGCGTGTGTGGGTGAGTGTGAGTGTGTGAGTGTGTGAGTGTGTGAGTGTGTGCAGTGTGTGAGTGTGTGAGTGTGTGCGTGTGTGCGTGTGTGCGTGTGTGCGTGGTGCGTGTGTGCGTGTGTGCGTGTGTGCGTGTGTGCGTGGTGCGTGTGTGCGTGTGTGCGTGTGTGCGTGTGTGCGTGTGTATCCTCTCCCTGCCGCTCCTGGCATATCGATCATCCCGGCCAGACCGCTGTGGGGCGGAGCTAGCAGGCGCCTTGGGGGCGGAGCTAGCAGGCGCCGTGGGGGCGGAGCTAGCAGGCGCCGTGGGGGCGGAGCTAGCAGGCGCCGTGGGGGCGGAGCTAGCTAGCAGCAGCACGTCCTTGTGTTGCTCTGGCAGCTTCTCCTCTGTCAGCAGAGACGGATCACCCCAGCCATAAATAACACAGCATTGATCCTCATCTCCCTCTCTCCCTCCTCCTCCTCTCTCTCTGTCCCTCCCTCCTCCTCTCTCCCATGCCTTCTCCCTCCCTCCTCCTCCTCTCTCTCTTGTGTGCTAAGCTTGACACCAAGGTGATACATGCTGGCACCTGCACTGGTTGTCTCTGTGGTGGGGGTGTGTGTGTGGTGGGTGTGTGTGTGTGGGGGTGTGGGTGTGTGTGGGGGTGTGTGTGTGTGTGGATGGGTGTGTGTGTGTGTGTTGTGTGTGTGTGTGTGTGTGTGTGTGTTGTGGTGTGTGTGTGTGGTGTGTGTGTGTGTGTGTGTGTGTGTGTGTGTGTTTGTGTGTAATGGGGGGTGTGTGTGTATCTGGGATGCACGACAGGAAGTGTCGTACTGGACACACTGTGCCTGTGTAGATGCAGCTCTGTATGCTCCACCAGGTGGAGGTGCACCTGATCAGGAGTGTGTGATGTGTACCGCTGGAGGTCCTAGATGGAAGCAGGCCAAAGCCACCCCCGCCGCTATCGAGGCAGCAGTTAGGAGAGGACCCGGAAGAGATGCTCCTAGCCATCCAGAAGAAGGGAAGAGAAACCTCGGAAAAAGAAGGCAGAGAAAGGCAAGGAGCTTACGGAAGATGAGAGGCAGCAGATGACCGGAAGCATGCTCTGAGGGCCAGCATTCTCTGAGGGGCCAGCGAGGCAGACAGCATGCTCTGAGGGCAGCATGCCCTGTCTGGTAGGACGACGTCAGGGTG
>CAEFZP010002333.1:0-27500 GCA_903064625.1 Mallotus villosus | reverse complement strand
TAACCAACTTTAAAAGGAATCACTCCTGGTAAACGTAATAACCGTATTAGGTGAATGCCTAACCTTAACCGTATCTGAATCATTAAGTCAATTTAGGGGACAACAAATCACAAAAGTTTGCACTTCTCTCAATGATGATAAAGAGCCCCTTCTAGAAGTTCTGCCCATGTCATCCTCACTCTGATCCCAGCCCTCCTACTGCACCGCTGTCAATCTAGACAGCTTCATTTTAAAGGGGAGAGAAAATGTGATTTTTTAAAGGGAGGAGGGGTGTTAAATTATGCGGACTGAGCAAACAGTAGCTCCCGTGTACATGTAGAAAGGTAAACTTCAGTGAGACAGCCATCGCTGGGGAGACTCCTCCCCCTCACTCTCTTTTATCATTATTGGCTGCTGTTCCATGGAAACCTGCCGGGAGTTGTCCCACTTCTTACTCTTACTCTACATACACACCCACACACACACGCGCACACACGCGCGTACATTGCCCACATGCACACACGCGCTCACATACAGTGCACACACACGCTGTAGGTGCACTTGCCTAACCAGGGCCTTCTATCCCATGCAGCCGGCTGGGGTCTGAAGTCAAGCCAATGTGCAGGTCTGTTCGGCTGCCTGCACTGCTCCAACTACGTTTCCCAGAAGGCCTTGTTTTACTACCGGCCACTCATGAGCACAGAGCAAAGTAGAGGAGAGAGCTCACAAAAATAGATCTAACTGGTTAGCCAATTATACACATGCCACATATCTTGTTTTGTTATCTAGACATGGTTGGTAGAAGCGTCGGTCAAAGTAAAGTAAATGATCTTCTGTTGCCTTGGTGCCATTGTGTTTAACATGAAATGAAAGTCTGCATTTACTGTCTGGAAAATTGAGGAGCAATAAAGTAGGGAGATTATAGACTACACACACTACACACACACACATACACACACACAGTACAGCACCAGTGAATCACTAGTGACCTCTTGGATGGGGGTCTAAATTCCATCTCCCCCTCTCCGCCTGGTTTTAGTATGCCTGTCGTAGCCTTGTTGTGTCATATTCCACTGACACTCTCTGGCTGGATTAAAATCTTAATTAACTTCAGTGTCAATCGGCCTTAGGAGAGAAGAAGACTGGAACTAGGGGAGAAGAGAGGAGACGAGACTAGGGGAGAAGAGAGGAGACGAGACTAGGGGAGAAGAGAGGAGACGAGACTAGGGGAGTAGAAAGGAGAATATCAGAGTGTGAAGGAGAGGAGACAAGAAAAAGGAGAGAAGAAAGGAGAGGAGACTAGAGGAGAGGAGAGGAGGAGAGAGAGAGAGGAGTTTGTGTAGTCAGACGTGGCTGGTGCTATCTGACCCCCCTGATGTCAGGGACGCCTCCCATGCACACTCCCATCTGCGTGGTGAGGAGGAGGACGCCGGAGAGGCTTCTCCTGCCTGTGAAGCACGGTGGAACTAGGAGGGCGACGGGGATGAAGAGAGAGAGAGGGATGAAGAGAACTGGGGAGAGAGACTGGAAAAAAGATGATAAAGAGAGAGAGAGAGCGAGAGAGACAGGGATGGAAAGAGACAGAGAAAGAGAGAGAGTGTGTGTGATGGCAGCACGGGGAGTGGCAGTTCGCCGTTAGCCGTCACCGCGGCAGCTGAGATCTGGGGGTCTGGGTGGCTCGGGTCACCTTGGCAACGCAATGACACGGCTGATCAAAGGCTGCCCGCCTGGCCGATGGCACGCCGCTGGGACGCCTCTGTCTGCGGCGCCTACAGCTGGATCGTCCGACGGGCTGACCTTGACCTACCCCCCCCAACCCCCCCTCTCCTCCCTCCCTCCCTCCTGTAGCTTCGCGATGACAATATTGGCCGATCAAGCTGCATTCCTTTGGTGTCCTCCTTCATCTCATCTTCTTTCATCGTGGCGTCTCTCTCTTTCGTTTTCTCTCTCCATGGCGCCGGTGTGGGGGTGGGGCATGAAACGGGTTGAGCCATTGCCCTTTCTTTTGTCTCGCTTGCCGTGGCGGGTGTGTTAGCATCACCAAATGCTGATGGAGGAGGGAGTGTGTGTGTGTTGTGGCCAGGAGGAGCAGGAAGGTGGGGGGTATCGCCAGGAGACAAGCTACCTGTCTCGGGGGCCGTGGCGAGATAGGGGAGCGCCACGCGTAGTGACAATCACATCGCTGTCAGTCATTCCCGCCGACAGAGGAAACCGAGCAGTTCTGCACCGTGTCCCTAGGGGGCGCACACGCAGCCCGCTCCCCGGAGGGTTAACGTGCCGCGCTCCCCCTGCCGTGCCGTGTGTACGTCAGCCATCTTGCCCCGGGGGTTGGAACCTCCTCACAGAGACACACATCAATTGCAGCGTCGCAGCACGATGCCTCGCCGGGCTGACTTCTCCCTCCCTTCCTCCGTCTCTCGTCTCTTTTCTTCTCTTTTCTTCTCTTCTGTTCAGTTCTCTACAGTGTCTCTATCGCCAAGCCACACAATATACATAGCAAATGGCAGCGTAAAAACTGATACTCTTTCGTTACAAGGGAATATGTTCTCGGACAATTGCATGTGGCAGTTTGTAAGTTTGAGCGAACCAAGGCCAACTTATGAGTTGTGTGTGTGTGTGTGTGTGTGTGCGCGCGCCAGAATGGAGTGGGTCAGGGTTCCCAGGGCCACAGATGAATGTCTGCTTCCATGTAAGACAAGTCATTCCTGCTTATTAGAGATCACTGGCAGGGCCATGTCTTTTTAGCCAAACACCAGCGATCGGCATTCAAATACAGAAATTAATTCTGTCGGGGTAAAAAGGTGAACGCTCTCTCCCTTTTCTCTCCCTCTCTCTCTGTTTAAATATTCGCTTTATATAACCGGGAGTTGTTTTCTCATTGTGACCAGGGGAAATTCTCTGCATCTGAAATGTGCATTTATGCACTGTTAAGGTCAGCCAGCCTCATTAGAAAAACAAAGCATTTTTTCTCTTCTCCCCTCCTCTCCTCTCCTCTTTCCTCTCCTCCCCTCCCTTCTCCCACCCATCCATTCCCCTACTCTCTCCCCTCTCCTCTCCTCCCCTCTCCCATCCCTTCACCTCTCCCGCTCTCTTCTCTCCTCTCCGGCTACTTGTCTTCTTCACTGGTCACCTCTGACCTGTCCCGGCCGCACCACGGAGGCATTTCATCCGAGCCGACAAGTCCTGTTTGAATAGATTTAGTCATGGTCGGGGGCAGAGTCCCTCCGCTCGGAGGGAAGGACGGAGCCAGGGACAGAAGGAGGAAGGAGAGACAAGAAAGGATCATAACGAGGGAAAGAGACCGATGAAGGAAGGATGTACAATAGAGAGACATACGAGAGGAGAGAGATACCAATGGAGGGAGAGTGAGGAAAGATGACCGAATAGGAGCGAGGGAGGGAGGGAGGGAGGGAGGGAGGGAGGGAGGGAGGGAGGGAGGGAGGGAGGGAGGAGGGAGGGAGGGAGGGAGGGAGGGGAGGGAGGGAGGGAGGGAGGGAGGGAGGGAGGGAGGGAGGGAAGAGGAAGGCTGGTCCAGAGGGCAGTCGTTATGGACACCCCACACTGCCATGCCCTATATCTCAGTTAGGAGGCCTGGCTATCTAGCAGGGGTTTTAATACTCCCCCTCCAGGAAGAGAGTGTGCCCGTGTGTGTCTGTGTGTGTGTGTGTGTGTGTGTGTGTTCATGTACTATGCGTGTGCACGCGTGTGTTTTTAAGGGCCAGAATGAAGGGGGAGGAGAGAAAGTGGAGGGATGAAGAAGAGGGATGGAGGGATGGAGGGAGGGACCAAGGGAGAGCCTTGCCATATGGCCTGTTCCCTGCCTGGGAAGAGAGAGAGGAGAGAGAGAGAGAGAGAGAGAGAGAGAGAGGAGAGGAGAGGGAGGAGGGAGGGGAGTAAAGACACAGGCAGAGGATAAGAGCCACAAAAGGACCTTTTATCTTTCCCTCTTTGCTTCTCTAGAAACGTGCCTGGAAGATGTAATCCTTGTGAAAGCACCCACTCTCTCATCTCTACGTCCTCTCATCTCTCTCTCTCTCTCTATGCTCTCTCTCTCTCTCTTCTCTCTTGCTCTCTCTCTCTCTCTCTCTCTGTTCTCAGCTCAGCCAAAAGTCGCTGAGGCCGTAAGAAGAGGCTGGGTACTGTACATTAAAGCAGTGTGAACACATGGATAATCTCTGTGTTGTATTGGATAGTGCATCGATACGGCACTGTCTATACATTAATCAAGAGCCTGCACCCAATAGGGTCTGTATTTACCAGTGTCTACCCCTCCAATACCCATAGCTCTTCCCAATGAGGACATATGAGAGTAGAGAGAGAGACAGAGGGAAGGAGAGACTGGGGGGAGGAGGCCAACGGAGCGCTTCATACAGTGGGATCACCACACTCCAGCATGGCCTGGGGCTTTAAAGAGAAGGATTTCATCTGTTTCATCTCCAGTCTTTTTTAGGTTACAAAGAGCATGTCCTTTCTCTCTCTTCTCTCTCTCTCTCTCTCTCGCTCCCTCTCTCTTTTTTCCTCTTTCACATGCTCTTGTCTCTCTGTCCCTCCCTCTGTTTCTCTCTCCTGCCGTAGCGAGACAAAGATCTTAATCGGTCCTGACCGTAATCTGCCAGAGTGGAACACTTTTCTTCCCATAGACCCCCCAAAAAAGAGGAACTGATAGAGATCGCGTGAATGCCACGCTCTGCCACGCTCTGCCACGTTCCAGTCTCCCAGAGCAGGAGAGGAGAGGAGAGGAGAGGGGAGGTGAGGAGGAGAGGGGAGAGGTGAGAAGAGAAGGGTGTTATTGGAGAGAGAGAGGAGGGTAGGGACAGAGGGGAGGGAGGAGGGGAGGGGAGGGGGGAGAGAGCAGAGAGAGGAGGGTAAGGACAGAGGGGGAGGGAGGAGGGGAGCGGGGAGGGGCTGAGAGAGAGGGTAGACAGAGGGGGAGAGCGGAGGTGAGGGGGGAGAGAGGAGAGGAGAGAGGAGGGGAGGACAGAGTAGAGGAGAGAAAAACATCACTCACTATCACTCCATCTCTCCCATAGAGCAGAAAACAAAGAGAGACAAGCATCAGTAGAGAGAGAAAATAAGCTTTTTTGGGGAGATGGGTTTGGCCGGGGTGGGGGGAGGTGGGGGGAGGTGTTAAGGGAGTCCACAGGGCTTGAAGCTGTAAGACTTGATGGTTATGAATGTGTACAAGTGAGTGTGTGTGTGGTCCCATAGGGGATGCAGTTGGCCTTGCCTGTTGTAACACATCCAGACAGAGAATGTGTAAATAGCACAATCAGCATCTCACTGCAGCCATGGGAACGCTGAGCTGGCGTGTATCCACCTATCACAAGGGAAATGGGCCTTTGTGGTGGCTCCAACCAATCACGCTCCATGCTCATTTTAACCAAAGCACCAACAACCGCCCCCCTCCCCATCCTTCTCTTCTTTCTCTCTATTCCACACTCATGGAGTGCCTCGCTTTCATCTGCACACTTCCTCTCTCCACTTGTTATCCAACTCCTCCTGGGCGCAACGCACGCTCTGGCTGACTCGTGTGTCAGTGGCACTTTGTGTATGTCAGGTGAGCTCTCTCTCTTCCCTCTCTATCTCGCTCTCTCTCCTCGCTCTATCTACTCATCTCTCTATCCTACTCTCTCTCTATCTCTCTTCGATGTCTTGTCGTGTCTTGTCTGTATTTCTCTATCTTCTCTCTCTCGTATTCTGCTCTGTCTTCTATCTCATCTCGCTCTCTCTCTCTCTCTCTCTCTCTCTCTTTCTCTCACACTCTCTCGCTCTCTCTCTCACACGTCCTCTCTCCCTCCTCCCCCCATTTTCAAACGATGCCCCCACGAGTCAGAGGGTAGAGTCAAGAATGTCTTGATTTCCCCCCAAATCCACAGAAATCTCCCTACAAGAATTGCCTGCAGGAACAACCCTCCCCTCCTGCGTACCCCGGGCCAGTGCTTGGACACGGCCGCCACGTACCGGAGGCTCGGTGGCTGTCACCACATGCCGCCCCTCACCATGGTGAGGCGCAGAAGAAACTCATCCAGAGAGCTTTGTGTAATCCTCATATCTGTGTAAATAGCTAGCCTCGACGGCGTAGCCTCGACGAGCCACGCTCCCTGCCGCCGACCGCCCCTCAAAGCCTTGTGATGACTAAGCCATGTATTATTCATGCCTTGTGCGTGTTGTAGGAACAAGTTCTGAAAGCAGATACCGGGGTTTGATGAACTGGTGTTTATGATCAGAAACCGAGACGGAGGTGTGAAAGGGGGGGAGAGGGAGAGAAAGCGTGTGTAGTTGCCCCAGAGCTGTGCGTGCGTGTGTGTGTGTGTGATCTAACATTTCAGTCAAACATCCTGGTTACATGCTCCAAACACTGGCTTAAGCGTTTTTAGTGAGTACAGCATTCTCTTCTGCTGCGTTTCGACACCGACATAAATCCATTCTTCCTTTCAGTGCTCGCCACTGCCATCCAAAAAACAAACACTTATTCCAGAACTTCCGTTGGACAGAATATCACCACCCACCACCTGTTGATACTGCCAGCTACAGTATCGTGTTCATGGCATTGGCTCCATGGAATGAAGGACTTTTATCCTTCATTCCCTTCATCAGGATTCCCTATCCTTCAGTCAGAAACAAAATACAATATTTCTCTACCCCTAACTATCCTTATGTATGTATCTTTCAAACTTCCCTTTTCACGCTTCTCCCTCTCCTTCTCCCTTCACTCATCCACCTGTCTGTAACGCTCACGTATCCCTACCCCATTAACACTGATCTATATTAATTCCTTGTGAGGGGAAAAACGAAGAGTAAAAGGATGAATAAGGAAGTTGATTAAGGAAATGAAAATCTATTCTGCCGAGCCCGAGCTCAATGCGTTCCAGTCTGTTTCACGCTCGGGGATTTTCAAACCTTAATGGCTATCCAGTTAGTCACAGATCAGTGAAGCAACGCCCGGGATACAATGTTTATTTATCCTCGTTTCATTTCTTTTTATTTATTTTTCAAGAACAGTTAACCCATCTCTCCGAAGGGGTTAGGGCTTTTTTAATAGCCTGCAACGGCTGGCTACACACACATTCACAAACACACGCGTCGCGCGCGCACACACGACGAACGCGCACGTGCCTAGAGTAGTCCTGCGCTCCAAGTTGTACTCCTTATCCAGCAGCACGAGCAGCTTTGCAGCTCTCTGCGCGTGTTTGTGTGGAAACAGAGACTTGCTTTGATCAGATCTACCTGGCATTTATCAATCCGAGGAATGAACGCTAACTACATTCCCATCGACCCAGACGTGTTCCTGCCATCGATTTCCCCCCAGTCAGGACTTCTCCTTTTCCGAGGCCAGTTAGAATGTATTTCGTTGCATCGTGTGACGGACAGCAGGGGGAGGAGGTAGAGGAGGTAGGGAAGAGGAAGAGGAGGACATGGTTTTATCATAGAGAACCTGACCATTACATGGTCAACAGCTGCAGGCAGGGAGCTCTCAAGTGGCAACAGGACACATTTCTCTTCCAGCTCACCTCACGCATGCCCATCAAATTACACTACATGGGCTTCAGGGCCTTCTGTCGGCTCTTGACACACGCAAACACCACACACTCGCATTTAAAACGCGCACTTGCGCAAACACAGGTACACACAAACGCATGCAAGCTCAGGACCCTCTTACGGTCGCACACCAGCACGTGTACGTACTCACCCATATACACACCACATCACACACCAGCACATGTACGTATACACACACACTCACACACCAGCACGTGTACGTACTCACCCATATACACACACACTCACACCCAGCACATGTACGTATAACACACACTCGCACACCAGCACGTGTACGTACTCACCCATATACACACACACTCACACACTTGCACTGTGGCATCGCAGGAGAGAGGCTGGCATCAGTAAAACACTCCAGCAGAAAACCTCTCCATGTTAACGATTTCAGCCCTTGACCTCATGCCTGCAGGAAGCACAAATGGTGGCTGGTGCTGACGGGAAAATAAACTACAGTATCATTAAATAATGTATTTTTACAGCTTTAGACGACACTGTCTTCCAACGCGTGCTTGTAGCTAGCTGGAATGGTTGTGCAGGACCTGGTGGATCTCTACCACCTCTCCTGTTAGCCCTGCGGCCTGTGGGTAATGGTGGCGTGAGTCTCCATTGACACGACATCCTGTCACGTGACCACAGCCTCAGCTCAGCTTCTAGAGTGTGTTAGTGGAGCGTGGAGATAAACTGCATATTGCATTCTGTTTCATGTATTACAAATCACTTGTAATAATATAATAAAAGATGTATTATTCATGTGTCTGCGATTATGGAGAGCAATGAAATATGTATACAGAGCATATTTGTGTGTGTGTGTTGTGAGTGTGTTTGTGAGTGGGTTCTTGAAAGTGGGTGACATTTGATGGGTGACAAGGGGAAGGTGGCACAGCACTTCTTCCATGTCTTTGAGGAGTGAGTGATGTGTGTGTGTGTGTGTCTGTGTGTGTGTGTGTTGTGTGTGTGTGTGTGTGTGTGTGTGTGTGTGTGTGTGTTTGTGGGTGCGTGGTGGTGGGAGGGAAGCTCGGCTGGAGGCTTTGAACATGAAACATGTTAATGTAGTTCAATTGGGACAACCCACCCAACATCCAGTCCCTCACATACACATTAACGCACACACATTCAACACACACACTAACATACACACACACAGAGAGAGATGAACACGCACACACACACATTAACACACACACACACACACTACCCCAGAAATAGAAATGCTGTGTGTGTGATTGGGTTGTAGAGCGAGAGGGGGGACTGATGTTAAATAAATAAGGATGTATTTTCAATCTGAATGAATAACTATTATGGTATGCAGGTGTTTCTAACAAAGGTTGGGCTGTGTGCGTGTTCCAGTTCTCTCTTGACTGTATATATGTGTGCGTGTGTTGTGTGTGTGTGTGTGTGTGTGTGTGTAATTTCCCTGCCTGCTCGCAATGGGGGTCCACTGGTACAGGGGGTATAATTGCAGACCTTAAACATACCAATTCTACCTTGGCACATGTGATGAGATGAGGAGGGGGGGTCTTGGTGTGTGTGTGTGTGTGTGGGTGTGTGTGTGCGGAGGCGAGGAAGTCTAGTTTAAATGAAAATGGCGATGTGTGTGTGTATTGTGTGTATACGCGTGTATTGTGTGCGATTCGGAATGGGGGAACATTAGAGTTGAGATACTTCTCCTTTTATGCTCTAGACGACAAAAGAAAAAAAAGACATTGACTTCTATGTTTCATCACCATACATTTGTACTGAGTGGGAGACCTAATCATGATGCAGTGCATCTAGGAAACAGCGTGTAAAGCACACTATATTTTTTGGGGGGGCGAGCACATTCTGTTTTATGTGGGTGATTTTCAAGTGTTTTTCTGTGGGCCCGAGGGTATGTGTGGTTGAGTAATAGACAGAGTAATGGCTTCTTCCTGGCTAGCTAAATGTGTTTTTCTACTCCTGTCTTGGTGCATACAAAAACTCTGTCAGGGAGAGAAACCACGCTGATAAATAGCCGACTCCCAATTACTCTGGCATCACCATATTCAGGAATTGATGTTTACATTATCAAGATGTACGGCTGGTCTGCATGATAATGCATCGCCATGAAAACAAATGTCATTTACATCTACTCTGGGTGGCTGGTAGCTGGGGATACCTGGGTGCCTCATTAATTTAAACAAGCCCTCACCACACACACACACACACACTCACACTCACACATGAGTAGACACCACACAGACACACTCAAAAAAGAGTAGACACACACACACTTACACAAAGATGGTTGGACACACACGCAAACATGGACAGACATACACGTAAACACACACACACACACTTACTAAGGTAATGGGGGGGCCTGACCTGGAACTCTTACTGTCAGCCCATTAGCAGGTATGGTTGTGTGTGCGTGTTGTGTCTGTCTGTCGGAGAAGCCTCCCCCACCCCAACATCAACGCAAACAAGCCCTGAGCAGGGCCCTCTGCTCACCCAGTCAACCAGTTAGTCAACCAGCCAGCCAGCAGCACCAACCAGCCAGTCAACCAGCCAGCCAGCCAGTCAACCAGCCAGCCAGAGGAAGTGGAGTAAGGAGAAACCTCAAGAGAACAGGAAACAACGTGAGGAGAAAGAGGGAGGAGGTAGAAACGGGTGGAGGAGGAGGAGAAGGAGCGAGAGGAGAAGGGGGAGGAGAAGCAGTAAGAGGAGACAGAACAGGAGCCGCAAAAGGAGGAGGAAGGAGCAGGCAGGGGAGGAGGAGGAGGATAAGCAGGAAGAGCAGGAGGAGAGGCAGGAGAAGGGGGAGGAGGTGGAGGAGAGGCAGGAGGGGGGAGGAGAGGCAGGAGGAGGAGGAGGAAGACGCAGGAGAAGGATAGGCAGGAGAAGGAGGAGGAGGAGGAGGAGGAGGAGGAGGGAGGGCAGGAAGAGGAGGAAGATAAGCAGGAGGAGGATCAGAAGGAAGAGCAGAAGGAAGAGCAGATGAAGACGGAGGAGCAGAGGAGGAGAGCAGTGCTAGTCAGTAGGAAGGACAGGAGAGATGTCTGAGTCTTCACAGAGAGCTCTCCCAATGTGCATGAGCTCTGGATTAGCGCCCGCTGCCGTGGTTGCTGTTAGCGGTTAGCGGTTATGTACGGTCGCGTCTCAGGTAGGACCACTCCTGTGGGGTGTGTGCTGACGGGTGCATCCAGGACATGTAGTACACGGCGTGGCGGCCGCGGCAACTTTCCTCCAGAAACCACCGGGAGCCAAGCATCCTCCTCTGCACACACAGAGATGCAACTGCCAATCACTGCTGCCTCCGGCTCTGCCACTGCCTCGCACGCATAAATTAGCATGTATTTGCATAAGAATCCTCTCGTTTAGCGAGCCCACTTGGCTCTCACTCAGAATGGCATTTCTTCTCTCCTTCCTCACTCTATTCCTACTCCTTCATCTATCTCTCTTTTTTGCTCGTTCAGATCCTGCAAGCTCCGACGATACGCGCTCGCAGAACCCAGCAGAACATGCCTTTAACCTTTGGTGCACCAAAGCCCTTGATGTGGAGGGGATGAGGGTGAGGGAGTGTGTGGGCGGGACGCGGAGCGTGAGTGCTGGGAGAGAGAGATGCACGACGCGCCTCTGAGCCCCACCCGAGAGAGAGAGGACGAGGTGCCTCGCCCTGACGCAGAGCGATTTCGCCCCACGAGGGAGCGAGTCACGCGACTGACGCACGCACCCGAGGACACACGAGAGAGTGACGAGACGCGAGGATGGAGCCGAGGTTGGATAAGCGGAAGAGAGAGGTAGAGAGAGGCCGAGAGGAGGCAGTACCATAATTAAACACACCATCCTAAAGCATGGAGAGAGTCTTGGACAGTTCTACTGTTGTGAAAAAGAGTTAGTTGAACTCTACCAGTTACCAATACATTGGTATAGATCAGTCAGTAGTAGCTATAGCCTGGTGCCTGTGAATAATGGAAAGGTAAAGGGAAATATAAGAAAATACATTATGAGCATACTGTACCTGATCATTCCCAATGTGCCAGGTGTTTGTAATCTTGATGTTGGGTTTCTTGACCTTGAAATTGACTATTCCACCAAACAGATATTCACTAAGGGCATATAGAGTCAAAGTCATAACATTCCTGTAGATCTCATACCATTCACGTACTTCAACCACTCTGATCTTCAACACTCACTACAGCAGCTGCCTGGGCCCGTGGAGAACAGTTGAAGTTTATTACTTCGCAAGTGCATCTCCGTTGTGTTTGGGTAGCCAGGGTTTTGCTATGAGTCTGGAATAGACGAGAGGAGAGGGAGGAGGTGAGGGGAAAGAGAAAGAAGGTGCTATGAATCTTCAGGGTGCAGCATCAGCATCAATCAGGATATCATACAAAGAGCCTGCCAGGGATAAATAAATCAGAAGAGAGGGACGACCTTTGCCCCGAGCATGATGAGTGGTGAGCGGTATAATTGGCTAGCCGCTTGTCTTTAGAGTCAACTCGAAGCGCAACGTACGCGCTAATGAAGGCTTTCTATGACTTTTGTTGCTCTTTTTCTTTTCTTTTTACTTATTTTGCGTGTGTTCCACGCTTCTCCTCTGATCAATATTGAAGGACACTCTTTGTGTGCGGAGCATGGGCTCTGTTTGCAGATGAGCTGCAGGCTGGCGGCGGTGCTCCACAGGTGAATGGACTGGGGCTAGTTATACAGAGAACAAGGGATTCCACAGGTGAGCACGTGTTGTACGTAAGCAGAGAGGAAGGGGAGGGAACGAAGAGGGGAGCATTGCATAAATGGAAAATGACAGAGAGCGTATTTAATGCTAAGAGGCTAAAGACGATTTTTTGCATTTTTAATGGCGGTTGGCTTTTCGGTTTGAAGCTGCTGGTTCAGACCTACGATTTGTCCTCAACAAGTGCTTCGGTGGCTGCGGTTCTTTTTATTTCTGATGGTCAGGTCTGTGTGTGTGTGTGTGTGTTCCCCAACACACTGCTCAAACCCCAGGGGGCAGTGCTGTCTCCCTGTTGTGTTCCTCCTCCTCAGCCCACACTTCTCCTGCGGCTCGGAACGTCTGGACTAGCAGGGGCATCCTATCAAGCACACACGCACACTATGTACGCACGCCACACACACACACACACACACACACACACCACGTACGTACATACGTGTACGTACACACACGTACACACACATAGGCATGCACTGCACGTTACACACGCCTCGTCTAAACACTCCAATCATACCCTGTCCGTGCGTCACACAACATAAACCACCAGCGTGCAACACAGACACCCAAAGGCGCTCCGTCGCCTTGTCTCCTCCCATGTACTCTGGTCTTGTATTAGTCTCTTCCAAAAACATTGCTTTCCGGGTTCTGGATTGAGCGATATCTCCGCGTGTCGCCTCGGTGTGAATTCAGAGCCCTACACGTCATATTGCGGCGTACTTGTGGAGTTCCACAGGTATCAATTACCCGTAATTTGATTCACTCATCTGCTACCCCTTTTGATGTCTTCATAATTTGCTATACATGGAGCTGTGTGTATGTTAGCTTATGCTCACGACTACTTTGTGGTGTTGTACATGCACGAATAACTGTACTGTACGTCAAGATCCATTGCTAACTAGGCATTAGCGCCCAGCTAGCATTAGGGAATCAGCGATAATGACAGCCCGGGAGATGAAGCAGGTGCGCAGACACTACGCGGGACAGCAAGTCCAGAGGGGCAGGACTGGCTCTTTAATGGACTGCAGTGAGGGGTGGATGGTCACAACCTTCTCACCAAACACGCTAGGCTAGCTTGTATGAGAGAGAGTAGTGCCAGAGGACCCGTGGCTTGTGATGATTAGCCCTAATTGAGGACTAATAAAAAGTAAGGATGTATTAATGCACCGCAGAGGTGGGGCGTCACGTGAGCTGTATAGCCATAGCAACCGGTGTGTCGGCTGAGTGCAGTCAGTTCATGGTGACACCTTGGAACCCTTCGAGTTCTGAGTGATGTAGCAAAGCAGCACAGAGGGGCATCTATCAACTGGACAAAACAACACTAACCAAAATAATGTGCTGGGTGTAGCGGTAGGTTTCTGATGGCCAGAGGTATAAGTTTTAGATTAAGGTTTAGTACAAACATAGTCACACACACAGAGAGAGACACTCAATCAGATGTGGGTGTATGTGTGTGTTGTTCAGACCAGATAGTGGTAGTGGTTTGCAGTGTGACCCTAAGCATTTGAAACCACACAACACACACACACAGTGTCAACAGCGGTGATTATTGCTATGTGAGAGCCAGGGCAAGAGTGTTTAAGCTTGAAGTTCATTACTTTGAGATACATTTCTACACAGGAGGTCGCTCTGTCCAGTTTGAGTTAGTAGTTAGTTAGTTAGGCCTCACCTCAGGACTCTCTTTGTGATTCAGTCCACCTCCACGTCAGTGAATTACGAACATAACACGAACACAATCAAACACAGCTCACGTACAGAAGCACTAAGGTGGACACGCGAGGTAATGCGAGGGACGGCGGCACTTCGCACTTTCCTCTTCATGGCCATTCCATCTAATATGCACATCTGTATATCTCGAGAAGCATCACCACGTAAACTCTCTCCTGTCACGTTGTGTCCTCTATAACTCGAGTACTATGGCTCGCTGGTCTCCCTCTCAGCGGTATGTTCCTCTCTAGGCTCCATCGACCTCATCTCCCGCGCTCCGGTTGTGTTCCGATGGAGCGCTCTCACAGATGCAGGAGGCCATACCCCATCGATCTCACAGGCGCTCTAAGGGGTCTGGGCTGACAGGGAACCAACAGAAGTACGCGGCAATAGGAGGGTGCGGGGTGACAACGCAGAGAGAGAGATAGAGAGAGACGGGAAGGAGAGAGAGAGAGAGAGAGGAGAGCGCCGAGCGAGAAGAGTAGCGAGAGGAGAGACTTGAGAGAGCGGAACAGAAAGAGATGAGAGCGAATAAAGGGAGATGCGCGCGAGAAAGAAGCGAGGAGAGAGAGCGAGAAGAGTAGGAGAGGAGAAATACACAAGCAATAGCCACCGAGCTGGACACTCTAACAGCGCGAGAGAGATCGCTCTCTGAGCTCTCTCGCTAGTCGTCTCTCTCTCGCACTCTATCGCTCGCAGCGCAGCTCTCACACACACAACTACACACACTAAACACAGACAAACACACACACACACTGGCTGACGATCCATAACATTTCTATGTGGCTTAGTAGATATTCATGCTGTGTAAACCAATGCATTACGACGATTACGCCGCACTATAAGTGTGCACACCCCATGGATTATAGTATATAAATAGGATATGATAGTGCAGCTTATGGAGTTGACAACATTTGCAATTTTTAGCCTTTACAAAAATCGAGAGTGTTATTTATTTATTTGACTGAAAAGAACATATATATTCGATCTTAGAGCATGGAGCATCAGTGATTTGAACTGTGCACACTGTGTGTAACTGTGCTGTGTGTGTGTGTGGGTGTGTGTGTGTGTGTGCTCTGCTGTCCATGCACTGCATCTGGACATTCATCTTCCTTTTACATCTATGGTTATGTGATGACTGAATTTGCAGCAATTTGGAGCAATTTGCGAACCCAGGCCTCGTCCTTACCTGTAGTGTGTGTGTGAGAGGTGTGTGCCATCGTCTTACCTGTAGTGGTGTGTGCAAGTGTGGTGTGTATGGTCCCCCACCTAGCTCAAACAACTTGAGATGCTCACGTCGAATGAAATCGTATACAATCCGACACACAGAACATCACTCTCCCTCTTGGCAAACCCAGATATGATTCATAGTGTTTTAGTATAGGTGTTTCAACGCAGGTCCAATCTATCACCGCGGAACGTTCCGTTGAGCGGTATCCTAACGGGTAGATGGAACCAGGAACGTCCGCCTCAGACATTGTCCCTGTGACAGAGAAGAGCGTTAGAGAGCAGCCTCCCTGATGGTGATGAGCAGCATGTCATGGGGCTCAGATACAGTCCATCTCAAAAGCAAATTCAGCCATTCGTCTTCCCAAATAATTGTGGCCTCAATTGCCACAGTGGTTTATTTATCACTTCGATTGAGGATCATTTTCACAAAACGCACCCCTCGCTTATGCCGACCGATGTGCACAAGGTTTGTGTGTGTGTGAGGAGATTGTGTGTGTGTGTGGGTGTGATGTGGGTGTGTTGTGAGGGGTGATGTGGTGTGCCTATATGTTCGTTTTCTCACAATTTATTGGGTGCGTGTAATTGCAGAGGCGTATTTGTAATGAGTATGTCAGTGTTGTTAATTGCACTTTGCAAGAAAATGTGTGGTGTTGTTTGGACTGTGTGCCTGTTTTTTCCAGTCATTTTTATTCTCTTTCATCCATTGGTGTGTGAGCTGTGGTGTGTGTGGGTGTTTTGAGCCATGTGTGTTTAATAGACGCCTTCATGTCCCCGGTCTTCCATCCCCCTCACAGAGATGCAGAGAGTGGATAGTAATGACACAAGGGAAGAGGGGAAAAAGGGAGTGAAGGGGGGGAGAAGAGGTGAGGCATGAAGGAGGGGAGAAGGCGGGAGAGAAGAAGAAGAAGGAAGGGAGTAAGAAGAACGAGACGAAAAGAAGGTAAAGGAAGAAGAAAAGAAGAAAAGAGAGCTAGAATAGAAAAAGAGATAGGTATACGAAGAGAAGAAGAAGAGAAAGACGAAGAAGAAGAATGAATAAGAGGGAAGAAGAGAATGCAAGAAGAAGAAAAAAATAAGAGAGACAGAGAAGAGGTAAGAGAAGAAGGGAGAAGAAGAAGAGGAAGAAGAAGAGAAGAAGCAATGAAGAGAAGACGAGAAGGGAAGAAGAGAAGAAGCTGGACGATTAGTGAGCAGAAGTAATAATGCAGAAGAGAAGCGGAAGGAAGAGTCGACGAAGAAGAAACGTAAGAAGGAGCGGAAGAAGAAGACGAGGAGAAGAAGAAAAAGAAGAGAGTCGGAGGAGAGAGGAAAGAAGTAGAAAAAGAAGAGAAGAAGCAAGGAAAAAAGAAAGAAACGAAAAACAGTGGAAAAGAAGACAAAGAAAGCGAGAAGAAACAGAGAAGACGAAAGAAGAGAGAGAAGAAGACGAGACGAAGAGAGAAGACAGCGAAGAAAGCGAAGAGAGAGAGGAAGAATAATCATCTCATTTTTCTCCCCATTCCTCGGTCGACCTATACCACCGTCTATTTTGCCCTTTCTTAGGTCTCATTGTGTCGGCCCCTTATTCTATACTCTGTTCTATGGTTTTTGCAGCCGCCTTTCGCGCTGGTATGAAGAGAAGAGAACAGAAGAAGAGAAGAAGGAGGCGAAGAAGACAGAGAGGAAGGGAGAAGACGAAGGTAAGAAGCGCAGGACAATGAGAAGAAGCGGAAGAAGGAGAAGAGAGATAGAAGATTGCCGAGACGATATTCAAAGCGATCCTAATCCTCATACTCCTCTTCCTTCTCCTCGACTCCTCTCCTCCCTCCTACTCTCTTCTCTACTCCCCATGCTCTCCGCTCCTCGATCACTCACAGGTGACTGTTCCCATCAGCGTCAGTAGTGTGCATCGGCCTGGGCGGAAGAACTCCGGGTAGGGGGCGCGGGGAGAGGAGGAAGAGGGGAAGACACAGTCATAAATCTGACAGATGCATTGTGCATCATTACTCCCTCTCATTATTCTCTCACTTCTCTTCATCCTCTCTCATACATTCAACCTTTTTTTTCCCCTACCTCCGCTCAGTTGTTTTGGGTACGCTTCCGGCGTGATAGATGCTTTTCGGATGGTAGCTAGCTTTTTTTGTTTGTAGTTTTGGTGTCTGTTGCTGTGTGGGTGTGTGTGTGTGTGTGTGTGTGTGTGTGTGTGTGTGTGTGTGTGGTGTGTGTGTGTGTGTGTGTGTGTGTGTGTGTGTGTGTGTGTCGGAACAGCAGGAATGTCCATAGCCTCCCCACTGTTGGGCTCCTCAGCCTGTCTGGAACAGTGGGAGCTCCATAAAACTCCCAGGGAGAGTGGAGCACTTACACACACAGTGAACAGGGATCATGAGGTTTGCACGATAGAGGTGGTTAGAGTCAAGCTCCCAGACCTTCGCTCCCCTCCCCTGGTCCTGTTCTTTCCTTCCTGATTTCCGTCCCCCCCCCCTCTGCCCCTCCTCCCCCACCCCCCTTCGCCGCCACCTCACTGAAGAGACCCGGCAGCTCAGCGGCGCCGCGGAGCAAGATCAACCCGGGGAGGGGACGGGAGGAGGGGCGCCCCGCCGTCTCCGTCTCCCCGCCTCGCCGGGGCGTTGCCTCATAAAGCTCACCTGTCACTCGCACTCATTTGTTAGTCTTGTCTCACCGTGTCCAATCTCTGCCCCCCCCCCGCCTCCGAATCCTCCCCACCCCCCCCACCTTTCCACACGCGCACACACCCCGCTCTCCTTCTACATCTCGGGTAACAAAGAAAAAAGGAGGGGGGAGGTGTGACTGGGTGTTTCAGGGGTGGGGTAAATGTAATGCATTGTACTGGATGCTGTGATCTATACTGCAATCCATCTGCAACCCCTTCAAAAGGGGTGGACTGGAGAGGAGTGGAGAGGAGAGGAGAGGAGGAGAGAAGGAGAGGGAAGGGAAGGGAAGGGGAGAGGAGTTCCAGTTTCACACATATACATGTCCGCCAAGATCTAGGTCCGATGGGACTGCATTGCTAGGTAATTACCGTGCACGGGACAGAGTTTACAGAAACTAAACACAAATACAAAGATGTTCCGTACACACTACGGGCGTCCCACCAGGGAATACTGTACTCTACAACAAAGACATCCTCTCTTTCCTGTGCTCACTTGCTATCTTTTCATCACCCTCTTGGTCCCTTACCTCTCCTCCCACCTTTTTATCCCTCACCCCTCTTTCTCTCTCTCTCTCCCTTTTCTCTTTTTTATCTCTCCTCTTTGTCTTTAAATAGCAGATGAGACTGTGCTATAAATAGGCCACCCCACCTCTCCGCCCACTGTCAGGCTGTCAGAGGCCTTCTCCCTCATCCCTTCTCACCCCTTCTGTAGAGGCAGGGAGTTAGGATAGCCCTCGTCCCTCTGTAGAGGCAGCCCTCATCCCTCTGTAGAGGCAGCCCTCATCCCTTTGTAGAGGCAGGGAGTTAGGATAGCCCTCGTCCCTTTGTAGAGACAGCCCTCATCCTTTTGTAGAGGCAGAGAGTTAGGATAGCCCTCATCCCTTTGTAGAGACAGCCCTCATCCCTTTGTAGAGGCAGCCCTCATCCTTTTGTAGAGGCAGAGAGTTAGAGTAGCCCTCATCCCTATGCAGAGGCAGCCCTGATCCCTCGGCAGAGGCAGCCATCATCCGGCTGTAGAAGACGCCCTCCTCCGCCCTGTAGAGTATGCTGACGGGACTGTCCTGATACACCCTCTCACTTAAACAAAGCCTGAACAAACAGACAAGCAATACAGTACGTGTTTCAGTTTACGAAGCAATATGCACGTATGTGTGTGTGTGTTTATGTGTGTGTGTGTGTGTGTGTGTGTGTGTGTGTGTAGTGTGTGTGTGTGTGTGGTGTGTGTGTGTGTGTAGCCTTCTTCATACCAATCTAGTCCTCCTGCCTTTTCTCCTGCAGCCTCAAGAGCAGTCAGCCTGCATTAGGCTTTTTAATTGAGCTTAATAGGCTGTAAATGGCAGCCCAAGCTCCAGTGAATGTTGTGATGGACGAGCCACAGAAGGAGGGCAGGGAACAGTTACTGTTCCATACTTAGCTGGCCTGCGTTATTCAATAGGATTTTGAAACCTTTTTAATTCCCATTCTTGTCGAGACTCTGGAAGGGCTCTGTCTCCAAAAGGTACGTGTGTGTTTGCTGTTGTGGCGCAGACTGCTGGTCAGTGGTATGCACAGGGACGTCAACGTGGTCAAAGGTTATCGCAATATGCACCATTATCAGTACACACTCACACACACACACACATATATACAGACACACACAAACCCACATACAAATCCAATGTCTATACACACAAACACCCACACACAGGCATGCACACATACACGCACGCGCACACACACACACACACACAAACACACAAACACACACGCACACCTACTGCTTCCTGGATGAAGTAAAGGGCTCTTCTCTTCCACACTGCTGGTTCTGTTGCCCCTCTGTGACTCCAGCAAAGTTTTATTCATCATAACAGAATGAAAAATATAGATCACGCCCTTGAGACTGGAAACGAGGGGAAGAAAATGGAAGGAGGTAAAGAAAGAGCGAGGAAGAAGGATGTATGGCACAATGTAGCAAGGAGGGAGAGAGGACATGAGGGAGCGAGAGCAGGATGGAGTGGAGAGAAAGAGATCAGGGAGAGAAAGAGAGTGGATGAGAGAGAGAGCGAAGTAGAGAGCCAGTACGAGAGAGAGAGAGGGAGGGAGAGAGAGAGAGAGAGAGAGAGAGAGAGAGAGAGAGAGAGAGAGAGAGAGATACAGACCGAGCAGGGAGGAGAGGGGAGGGAGGGGAGGGAGGGGATGGAGAGACGGAGGGAGGTAGGGACGGAGGGATGAAGGGAAGAGGGCCTCGGTGCACCCAGGCAGGACAGCATGAGCTGCCTATTTGTCAGCATTGATCAACCCATTAAGAGGCTGTGGTGGGAAGCATATTGGTTTTAGAGGCTAAAGGGCGAAAAGAAGACAGAGACAAAGCAGTGGGGGGAGGCAGCCTGCTCCTCTCGGGCTGAGGAGGCGAGCACGTCTCCTGGATGGAGGAGCGGGCTTGTCCCCGGTCTGGGGGTTACCGTGTCCGGGTAGCTCATTTGCTGTGCAGTCCCCATGGGTGGGTGAAAATACGTTTCATTTGTCTCTCGCGCTATCTATCTGGGAAGACTGCGGCCCTCAGTGGAGGATGGGCCGTGTGTGTTTCTTTTTTTTTATCGCACCTCACTCATTTTATTGCTGTGTATGTGTGTGTGTGCATGTATTTGAAGTGTATGCCTTTCGTGGGTGTGTTTGCAAAGGGTGTGTGTGAGTTGGAAATGTGGAAATGGCTGGGAGTCAGGGGAGGAATATCACCCACTTTGAGGTGTGTGTGCATATATTTTTGGGTATGCCTTTTGTGGGTGTGTTTGCAAAGGGTGTGTGAGCTGGAAATGGCTGGGAGTCAGGGGGGGAATATCACCCACCTTGATGTGTGTGTGTGTGTGTGTGTGTGTGTGTGTGTGTGTCAGCCCGAGGGGGATAGTAGGTTGCCTCTTCGCCCAGTCTCTGATGAATTCATATAATTAACTCTGCCTTGATCTGCGGGCTAATCCTGCACTCAGTAATAAGGGATTAAAATGTCACCTAAGCCACCTGCTGTTATTGAGCCCTGAGACAGTGTGGGGGTGTCACTTTGTCTGTCTGTGTGCGTGTGTGTGAGTGTGTGTGTGTGTGTGTGTGTGAGAGTGAGTGAGTGATAGAGACAGAGAGGGAGAGACAGAAATAGAAAGGGATGGGTTAAAAAAGAAAGAGAGAAGAGGAAGACAGGGAGAAAATGTCATTCAAATGTGTAGTCCTGTGTGTGTGTGTGTGCTTGTGAGTGTGATATATTATACTATGAACAAACTTTCTCATCAACCAGTTTGACTTCCTCATGAAATGTGGTGCTGACTTGTGGTCCGGGTGCTTAGGATTGGTTGAGCAGGTCAGAGTCCTGGCAGACTGGAGTCAGCCTCAGGAGCCACTCTGACAAACTTTTTGTCACAGTGAGTCACAAAAAGAGGACAGAAAAGTGGGACATGTCAGGGGAGGGGGAGAGAAAGAGGGGCTGAGAAACACTGTTCTTTCTCTCGCCGGGGCCAAAGGAGAGCGAAGGCACGGGAAAGGAAAGAGAGAAAGAGAGAGACGGCGATTCGCTGGCCAGCAGACCGGCTTCCAGGCCCTCCTCGGTTAGGTTGCCTAGCAACCCCCTAGTGTACCCTGGGCCGTCTAATGACTCCTGTTGCCTGGTTGGCTCGGAGGCTACTAATGGGCCGGCCCTCTTGAGCTTTATGACCAATCGCTGCAGTTTAATGCCAAGAGACTGACTGATAGCTGGACGGGGACCTCAGGACCTCAACCTAGCTTAGCTCTCCCCAACTCTACCCCTTTACCCATCCAGCCTGCCTCCATCTCTCCTCCCCGCATCCCTCTCTCCAAGCCTGTGGAGAATACAGGCGAGCTACAACATCTGGAGCTCTCCAGCTCCCACAGCTATGAGCTAGTAGCTCCGAGTCATTCCATCTCCGACCCGCTGCGGCAATTACTCAGCTCTGCTCCCGTTCTGGCTCTGCCGGGCCGACGCCAGAGCGCCGCGGCTCCGGCGCCGTCCGCCCCGCACCAAGACGCGTCGGGGGGGGCGTCACAAGCTCCTGGAACACATCGACACGTTAAAGGAGGGCCGGTGGTGTTTAAAGTACACCCAAATGCCAATTTTCGACCTCCTAACGCAGCACGTGTTCATCGGACGGTGTGTGTGTGGAATGTACGTGTGTGTGGTGACAGGCCATCCTTTATCGGGGTGAGTAGTAATTGTCGCCCCTGACGCTGCTGCTGCTGCTTCCGCGGGGAGAGGACAACAATAGGGCCTGTCCACGCAGCTCGTGGCCCCATAGTGTTTACATGTCAGCTAGCATTAGCACGTCTTAATGAGGGCCGGCGTGTGGCGCGAGCTTCATCCTGCCTTTGTCTCACTGTCACAGCGCCTTTCACTGTGCGTGCGCGTGCTCGTGGGCGTGCGCGCGAACCCGCGGCCGTCACACGCGGTCTCTGCGAGCGTCTCTCCTCGTCTATGCCGTCTCCAGTCTATATTTGGCCGTTGTCTGGGTTCATGTCAACTGCTGTCAACTGCTGGGTGGCCTTAGGCCCTCCACCCACCGCGACGCCCGGCCTGACTGATAGGAACGGGCACGGCCCTGTGCCACTTGGTGCCACACACATTGGCCCTGTCCTCATGCCCTAGTTAGAGGTGTGTGGTGTGTGTGTGTGTGTGTCTTGCCTCTGTACCATGCATGGGTGGCCCCTCTTAGCGATAGATTGCCCCCTCGACCCTCTCTATTCACCGGGGGCAACGGGAGATGTGTGTTTATTCTTTTCTGAGTATTCCTACGCTTCTATTTCTGAGCCTGCGAGAGAGACAATGTGGACAGAGAAAGTCTGAGAGAGAGAGAGGAAGAGACAGAGAGTGAAAGAGAGAAAGAAAGAACAAAAGAAAGAAAGGAAGAAAGAAAGAGAGAGAGGAAAAAAAAAGGAGCCAGGGGCCAGAAGGAGCCCTGGGACTTCACAGCAGGGTTGCTTTAAAAGCACTTTTAATGTTGGCCTCTGAGCTTCTTCTTTCTCTTCTTGCCTTTTTATGAAATGTATCTTCAGAGGTTGTTTATTGATTCTTCGCCTGAACCTTTCTCAGGGCTCCACAGTCCCTGGTTCAGTAGCTCTCGGTGGCAGGGACGAGGGACTGGGCGTGGCTGGCTGGCAGGAGAGTGCTGGCATAATGGTCACGACATTTGGATCAGTTTCCGAGGGTGCGGTGTGGGTGGTGGTGGGTGGGGTGGGGGAGTACAGGCAGGGAATTGGCCCTTCTCTCTACCTCCCTCTCCCGTTTCTCTCTTCTCTCCTCTCTCTGTCCCCCCTCCCCCACTCTCTCCCTCGGGGCAGGGGTCAGAGTGATGTAATGCCCTTACTCTCTCTCTCTCTCTGCTGCCATCTGACATCCAGTGTCACTCTGCCATCAAGCGACATCCAGTGCCACTCAAGTGCTGCACTGGATGTGTAATTGATTTGCCCCGCTCCGCTCGTGCTAGCATGCTAACAAACTAACCCAAAGTGTTCTCCTCTCTCTCCAGATGAACCGGCCCATCCAGGTGAAGCCAGCCGACAGCGAAGGACGAGGAGGTAATTAACCTTCTCCTGTTCCACCCTCTCCTTACACACACAAGCACACGCACGGGCACACACACGCATGCATAGACACGCTCCCATTCACAGACGACACACTCGCATCGCACTACGCACAGGCCCATAAACACACCTATCTTTTTAAACGCCGCGCACACTCTCGCACACCTGTCTTTGCACGCGCACCTTCGGATTCCACTCGCGGTAGATCAACACGAGGGTTTGCAGAGTGGCCGTTAATATAGGTCAGTCGCTTCTATTGACTTCCCATCTGTGTAGGCAGAGGGCCAGAGTCAGCCTCGCTGTGGTGGGAGAGGTTCAAAGACGGGCTCTGCCCCTCACCCTGCGACGACTGGCACTTCCGCTCGCTCACAGAGAAGACCTGCTGGAATACACACACACACACACAGACACACAGGTTGACCGACACTCGCGCACACAAACACACAGCCTCAGACAGATGCACGGTCACTTCCACATGCTCACAAGCGTCAGGGGAACGACACACACACACACACACGTTGATACACCTCAAAGCTTCTCTGGGCCTTATCAGTCAAACGCCAGGACAGACTCGCTCATCACTTTGTAGTGGGCTGGATCTTTGATTTGTTATTTTGACGGAACGTTCGATGTTGCAAGGAGACAGGCAGGCAGCCAGTCAGGCCCCTTTTAGAAAACACACAGGGAATTAGCTTCGTTCGAACACTCTGACGGGGACCAAAGCATTCTGGGAAGGCTCAATCCACATCCTGCAGCTACCATTTAAAATCCCCTCTCCCAGCCCCCCTCTGCAACACCCCTCCACCCGGCCCCAGAATGACAGCGTGATTGACTAGATCATTCTAAAGCCATTTGTGACTAACATTATCAGGGTTAATGCAGATTAAGCCAGTTAGAGATTTACATGGACCCCGGAATCACATTTACAGTCGTATGCAAAAGTTTAGGCACCCCTCTGAGGCTGCATGATAATTTCCTGTCTTCACCAAAAAAGATCAATATAATATTGTAATATTACTTTTCTAGTTAACACTGAGTGCTGGGGTGTTTTCCAGACAAAGATATTTGGTGTGTAGCAGTATTTAGTTGTGTGAAATTAAATCAAATGTGAAAAAAAGGCTGTGCAAAAGTTTGGGCACCCTTATCATTTATTTGATTTGAATACCTCTGCCTACTAAATGCTGATTAACTGCAACACATAGTTAGTCTGATTAACTCGTTAAGCCTTCAATTACATAAAAAGGTGCATTCAATCATTAGAAAGGGTATTTAAGTTAGCCAATTGCAAGTTTTGCTTCTCTTTGATTCTCCTCTGAACAGTGGCAAAATGGGGGCATCAAAACAGCTATCAAATGATCTAAAAACAAAGATTGTTCAGCAGTATGGTTTAGGGGAAGGCTACAAAAAGTTATCCCGGAGGTTTCAGCTATCAGTTTCCACTGTGAGGAATGTCATTAGGAAATGGAAGGCAACAGGCACAGTTCTTGTTAAGGCCAGAAGTGGCAGGCCAGGAAAAATAACAAAGAGGCAAAGGCGAAGAATGGTCAGAATGGTCAAGGACAACCCTCAGATCACCTCCAAAGAGCTGCAAGGTCATCTTGCTGCAGATGGTGTCACTGTGCATTGCTCGACCATTCAGCGCACATTGCACAGAGAACAGCTGTATGGGAGAGTGATGCGGAAGAAGCCTTTTCTGCACACGCGCCACAAAAAGGCTCGCTTGAGGTTTGCCAAACTACATTTGAACAAGCCAGGCTCATTTTGGAACAAAGTACTGTGGACTGATGAGACAAAGATGGAGTTATTCGGTCACAACAAGAGGCGTTACGCATGGAGGCAAAAGAACACAGCATTCCTAGAAAAACACTTGCTGCCCACAGTAAAATTTGGTGGGGGGGTCCGTCATGCTGTGGGGCTGTGTGGCTAGTGCAGGAACTGGGAATCTAGTTAAAGTTGAAGGTCGTATGGATTCAACTCAGTACCAGCAAATTCTGGACAATAATGTTCAAGAATCTGTAACAAAGCTGAAGTTACGGCGCAGTTGGGTGTTCCAGCAGGACAACGACCCGAAACATTGCTCCAAATCCACTAAGGCATTTATGCAGAGGAACAACTACAATGTTTTGGAATGGCCATCCCAGTCCCCAGACTTGAATATAATTGAAAATCTATGGGGTGACTTGAAGCGGGCTGTCCACGCTAGGCACCCATCAAACCTTACTCAACTGGAGATGTATTGTAAGGAAGAATGGTCCAAATTACCTCAATCCAGAATCCAGACACTCATCAGAGGATATAAAAAGCGTCTAGAAGCTGTTATTTTTGCAAAAGGAGGCTCTACTAAATATTAATGTGATTTTTCTGTTGGGGTGCCCAAATTTATGCAAGTGTCTAATTCTCTTATGATGCGTATGGCATATTTTCTGTTTATCAAATAAACCTTATTTCACGGCTAAAATATCACTGTCCATGACGTATGTGTATATATATGACAAAGACGTTCCTCATCCAAACGCCCAACATTTTATAGATGAAAGTAATGGAGATTATCAGGGGTGCCCAAACTTTTGCATACGACTGTAATTGACCCCGGCCTGCGCCTTTATCGTAGCGGGTCAGACGCGCCCGCCCGCGTTCCAGCGCCGCTGATTTACGCCGGCCGGGCCAGGATCGGAGCCAGCAGCCGGGCCGCCGATTTACGTGGGTCAAGTGTGAACGAGGCGGGGGGCGCCCCCTCCTCCGATCCCTCCACCGAACGCTCTCCCCGTTTAGATCTTATTTTTGTCCCGGCGCCACTTTAATTAACGACCATCTAAAAACAGGCAAAGTCTAACCGACAAGCCATGGGAGCAAGCCCAGTCTGCGTTCTCACCCAGATAAATTGGATCTCTGGCTTAAGAGGGGACGATGGATGGGTCCCGATATCAATTACTACTCTTTCTCTTGCCGAGAAGGGTGGGGGGGGTTGGGTGTGGGGAGGGGGGGAGAGGAAAAATACAGACCGACTGAATGAAATACGCTCAGGCTCCGTAGCCCCCCGACGCAGGCCCCGACGCGCAGTCTGTCAGGGGAACTTTCTGTCGGGGAGGACGGGGTCGGGACGCGGCGGGGAAATGAAATAGGAGCGCTCAGACAGGACCCAACAGAGATATTGAGCGTTAATGGCAACAGGAAGTTAGCAGACAGGAGGGGAGGGGGCGGGGCGAAGTAAAGCACAGGCGCGGCTGACAATGAAATGAGATTTACTATGAGCCCGTGGTTAAAGGAAAACAGACAGCCTGGCCCAGCCGGGCCGAGAGGAGGGATGGGAGGGTGAGGGGGAAGAGAGGCAGGCAGGGAGAGGGAGGGAGGGAGGGGAGGAGGAGGAGGAGGAGAAAGACAGAGGGGAGGAGAGAGAGAGCTTCGTCTCCGGTAATCTGACTCGGGGGGAGAGACGCGAGCCAGGTAGACATATTCCCACCGGGGCCCCCTGAGCTGATTGGCTAAGCATAGTCTCCGTCGGCGGCGGGGACTTGTGCACCCCTGGAATGGAGTCACATTTATCACATACGAGACATCGGCAATTATCTGTCAGGGCGGAAGTCACGGGAGGTGTCGCCATTACGTGCTTCCGCAGGCATTAGGCCCCATTAGCGGGTGTTTAGACGCTCGTATACCCCCACTCCACCCCTCCATCCTTATGCACAGATTCTCTCTTTCCCGACCCCCCCCGGGTCTATTCGTTTGCCCCCCCTCCCCCAGGGAGTCATTCTCTCTCCAGGGATAAGACAGAGAGATATGTCAGCCAGCGACTCCAGCCAGTGGAAAAACCTCTCGGGCCCCAAGGAGACGATTGTGAGAGCAGACGGCCCCTAATCCCTGAGCTTGAACCTCCGCGGTGGCTCAGGGAGCTAATTCTCGGGCTGTCTTATTAGAATGAGTCATGTGTTATTTATTTATTTTTCTCCCCGGGATTATCAAACAGAATCGGGGAGGAAGATAGGGAGGGAGGGCTTCACAGCCTTCAAGTCTTATTCTGCACTCTGACTCAGCCACTGTGCGCAGCCTCCCCACTCCCTTCAAAGTCCATCTGAGTCGTCTTCTGCGCTTAACTCTCTCGCCTTCTCCAACTGTATCAGTCGGCGATTCGCA
>CAEFZP010002332.1:0-18244 GCA_903064625.1 Mallotus villosus | reverse complement strand
CAGAGCCAGAAACACACACATACTCTCACACACACACACGCACACACACACACACACACACACACACTGGTATAAAAAGATCTAAACTATGCTATAAGGAAATAGAACAGAGATAGTTGGATGCAGATTATGATGATAAGAGGAGGATGAGTATGATGATGAAGATGACCGTGCTCTCCTTCCTGTTTCCCCTCCAGTCGTACAGGAAGTCACTGAGCCAGGTCCTGCAGAAGCTGAGCCTGAAGCTGGCCACCCTGAGTCAGTGCGAGGAGACCGTCGTCAAGGGCAACGCCTCGTCCATCTCTGACAAGCTGCTGGCTTTCAAAAGCAAGCCCCCGGGCCATCCGAGAGACATGCTCTCCATCTGCAGTGACCCCTTCACCCTGGCCCAGCAGCTCACACACATAGAACTGGTGAGGGGGGTGATGGAGGGAGGAGGGGTGGTGGAGGAGGAGGAGGAGGAGGAAGAGGAGGGGGTGGAGGGTGGAGGAGGAAGAGGACGAGGAGGGGTGGAGGAGGAGGGGGTGGAGGAGGAGGAGGAGGAGGAGGTGGGAGGAGGAGGAGAGGAGTGGAGGGGAGATGGAGGAGGAGGGAGGAGGAGGAGGAGGAAGAGGGAGACAGGGAGAGATGTTGGCAGTCAGTGACATAAACTATGGTTGAAATCGGTCATGCAGACAGATCTGGGTTATCTGGAGTGATGAGTGGAGGATGGGGAGAGATCTAGAGGGCAAGAGCACTGCTGTGTGAGAAACCACACTTTCATCAACTAAACTGCCAGCCTGATATCCAGCCTGTTAACCAGGCAGATATCCAGCCTGATAACCAGTCAGACATCCAGCCTGATAACCAGCCAGATATCCAGCCTGATAACCAGTCAGATATCCATCCTGATAACCAGGCAGCCTCTCCTGTAAGAGCCAGTCCTCTGTTAGCTAGCTGCAGAGCTGACATGTACACACACAAAGGACCTCCGATAGATGCACATTCACATGAGGCTTTATCTATGTGTGTTCATGCATGTCTTAATGTGTATCTTCACGTGTATCTCTGAGTGTGTGTGCACATGTTCACTAGTCTTTACAGTGACATCATCCCAGGAGCCAGAGTTTGGCCTGAGGCTTTTAACAAAGGATAGAAAACCTCAGTAGATATATGTGACCTGACAGCTTTACACTCCAGCACACACACACACACACACACACACACAGCCACACACACATACACACAGCCACACACAAACACACACACAGCCACACACACACGTTCTCTGCTTCATAGTAGGCATGCTGGGACAAATTTAGAAACCCAAAATACGCTAGTTAGCATTCCTGTAAGTGTGACTGTTCTCTGCTTGTACACGCTCATTTATTTGTGTGTGTGTGTGTGTGTGCGTGTGTGGGTGTGTGTTTCAGGAGCATCTGAGGCATATAGCTCCAGAGGAGTTTGTCCAAGCCTTCGTACAGAAGGACCCCACTGGACAGCACCCAGGTATGGGGCGTGTGTGTGTGTGTGTGTGTGCTATGCATGTAATTCTAGGGTCACACTGAAGTCACAGAGGTCATCCAGGCCCATAACGTGTGTGTGTGTGTGTGTGTGTGTGGTGTGTGTGTGTGCGCAGCCATGTTTCAGTGACCAGAAAAAGAAGACCACCAACCTTGAGGCCTACGTCAGATGGTTCAACAGACTGTGTTATCTGGTCGCCACGGAGATCTGCATGGTAACTACAACTGGACTGGACTGGACAAAAGACACATATGAGACTCTTGGAGGTCCTTATGAACCAGCTGAACCACCACTGGGCTCATGTCATGAGAGTTTACCCTGTTCATCTACACTGGTGGTCTCATAACTGCCATAACACACTCTGAAACATGATGACATTCACCTTCACACAGAAACTGGTTGTTGTGGATTATATACCAGTATATAAGTATATTAACTGGGTGTGTGTGGTGTGCTGTGGTGTAGTGTGGGGGGTGTGTGGGTGTGTGTGGTGTGTGGGTGTGTGTGTGTGTGTGTGTGTGTGGGTGTGTGGTGTGGTGGGGTGTGTGTGTGTGTGGGGTGTGGTGTGTGTGGGTGGTGTGTGTGTGTGGGTGTGTGTGTGTGGGTGTGTGTGTGTGTGGTGTGTGTGTGTGGCAGCCAGGTAAGAAGAAGCAGAGAGCCCTGGTGATTGAGTTCTTTATCGACGTGGCCAGAGAGAGGTGCTTCAACATCGGCAACTTCAACTCCCTCATGGCCATCATCTGTGAGTGGTGGTGGGACTGGGAAGCTCACAGAGCCAGCCTGTTCGGTTAGCTCACTGGAAATATCCATGTGGACAGGATGTAGGAATCTAGGATACGATCATGGATTCTAGCCTGTCTCTGCCATGGCTGGGTTATAGGGTTAGTAATGAAAGACATGCACCTCATCTACGAAACAGGAGAGAGAGAAAGAGAGAGAGAAAGAAAAAAAGAGAGAGAGACAGAGAGAGAAAGAAAGGGAGAGAAGGAGAGAGAGAGAAGGAGAGAGAGAGAGAGAAAGAAAGAGAGAGAAGGAGAGAGAAAAAGAGAGAAAGCGAGAGAGAGAGAAAAAGAGAGACAAGAGGAGAAGAGAAGAGAAGAAAGACGAGAGATCACAGAAAGAGAGAGAACAGAGAAAGGAAGAGACTAGAAATGACGCGAAAGAGCAATCAAGATACTATCTCGCTCATCGAGTCTCCATCGTCCTCCTCTCTACTCCCTCTCTCTCCCACTCTCTCTCCCTCTCTTCATCAGCTGGCATGAACATGAGTCCAGTATCTCGTCTGAAGAAGACCTGGAGCAAAGCCAAGACGGCCAAGTTCTTCATCCTGGAGGTAAACATCCCAGACCTGGCTCAGTGAACGATGATGATGATGTTGATGATGACGATGATGATGATGATGATGATGATGATGTTCTCCTGTGGACTCTCAGCACCAGATGGATCCTACTGGGAACTTCTACAACTACAGGACGGCTCTGAGGGGGGCGGTCCACCGCTCACAGACTGCCAGCAGCAACAGGGAGAAGGTAGGAGAGAACATCACAACCCCTCCGGAGAACACCACTAAGCTTCTATGGGACATCTCTCTGCTGGTCGAAGGAACACAGAGCTTGTTGTTCTTGATGTGCATTGCAAAACCGAGCGACTCCCTTTCAAACTGGGTTGTGTCTCTCTCTCTCCTTTCCGTCTATCTCTCTTTCACTCGGACTCTCGCCCCACACCCCATCTCAGATCGTGATCCCCTTCTTCAGTATGCTTATTAAAGATATCTACTTCCTAAACGAAGGATGTGCCAACCGCCTGCCCAACGGACATGTCAACTTTGAGGTGAGGCCACAGCAGGTACCGGACCCTGCCTCCCTTCCTCCTCCCTCCCTCCACCCCGTCCTTCAGTTCCTCCCTCCTTTAGCCCTCACTCCAACATCAACTCTCCCTCCTCGTTTGTGTTTGTGTGGATCAGAAATTCGTGGAGCTGGCGAGGCAGGTGGGGGGAGTTCATGACGTGGAAGCTGGCCGAGTGTCCGTTCGAGCAGGACAGGGTCATCCTGCACTACCTCCACACAGCACCCATCTTCACCGAGGACGGTGAGCCACTCACAGACACATCAGAACCTAGGACAGAGACAGAACCTGGTACAGACACATCAGAACCTGGTACAGACACATCAGAACCTAGGACAGAGACATAACCTGGTACAGACACATCAGAACCTAGGACAGAGACAGAACCTGGTACAGACACATCAGAACCTAGGACAGAGACAGAACCTAGGACAGAGACAGAACCTAGTACAGACACATCAGAACCTGGTACAGACACATCAGAACCTAGGACAGACACAGAACCTGGTACAGACACATCAGAACCTAGGACAGAGACAGAACCTAGGACAGAGACAGAACCTAGTACAGACACATCAGAACCTAGGACAGAGACAGAACCTAGTACAGACACATCAGAACCTAGGACAGAGACAGAACCTAGTACAGACACATCAGAACCTAGGACAGAGACAGAACCTGGTACAGACACATCAGAACCTAGGACAGAGACAGAATCTGGCACAGACTCATCAGAACCTTGGACAGAGACAGAACCTAGTACAGACACATCAGAACCTAGGACAGAGACAGCTCTTAGATCAGACACATGTGGATGTCTGGTGTCTGTGGTTCATGTCTGTGGTTCTCCCTCCTCCAGGTCTCTACTTGGCGTCCTACGAGAGTGAGAGCCCAGAGAACCAGGTGGAGAAGGACAGATGGAAATCACTCAGGTGGGACACACACACACAGACCCCTGACACACACACAGACCCCTGACAGCACACACAGACCCCTGACAGCACACACAGACCCCTGACACACACACAGACCCCTGACAGCACACACAGACCCCTGACACACACACAGACCCCTGACAGCACACACAGACCCCTGACAGCACACACAGACCACTCACAGCACACACAGACCACTCACAGCACACACAGACCCCTGACACACACACACAGACCCCTGACACACACACAGACCCCTGACAGCACACACAGACCCCTGACAGCACACACAGACCCTTGACAGCACACACAGACCCCTGACAGCACACACAGACCCCTGACAGCACACACAGACCTCTGACAGCACACACAGACCCCTGACAGCACACACAGACCCCTGACAGCACACACAGACCTCTGACAGCACACACAGACCCCTGACAGCACACACAGACCCCTGACACACACACAGACCCCTGACAGCACACACAGACCCCTGACAGCACACACAGACCACTCACAGCACACACAGACCACTCACAGCACACACAGACCCCTGACACACACACACAGACCCCTGACACACACACAGACCCCTGACAGCACACACAGACCCCTGACAGCACACACAGACCCTTGACAGCACACACAGACCCCTGACAGCACACACAGACCCCTGACAGCACACACAGACCTCTGACAGCACACACAGACCCCTGACAGCACACACAGACCCCTGACAGCACACACAGACCTCTGACAGCACACACAGACCCCTGACAGGCCTCTTTGTTTCAGCAGGTGTATTCAAATTCTCTCTCTCTCCCTTTGTCTCTTTCTCTCTATGTATATATCTCCCTCTGTCTCTCTCTCTCTCTGTCTCCCCCTCTGCCTCTCTTTATCCAGGTCTAATATCCTGGGGAAGACATGAGTGGCCCAGGCCAGTTCGCCCCCCTGCCAGCAGGGGCACCGTTCTCATTGCACTAACACTAACTGTGAAGGAACCAACCAAGCTGGTACTTAGGGTTTTTTCTTCATGCGAAGACGGCCACAAAACAAACAACTACAGCGTTGATGAACAGGAATCATCAACACAACACAATACAAACAGAACAAATAGAGAATCATGCATATGAATAATACATTGTAATAAGAAGAAACTTCAAGCTATATGGACACTGGAGCAAAATGCCTTTGTTATGTATTTGGCTACTGTACTTTAGACTGGGTACTGTGTGTGTTGTGTGTATGTGTGTGCGCACCTATGTGAGTGCGTGTGAGGGATTGATATCTATTCTTGACTTGATGTTAACTCTCTGTTGGGGTCATGTTTACTACTGTAAAGTGTACAGTTACAGGGAGATGTACTTTTAAGCGTTAATTTAATATTGATATTATTGTCATTAATCAGCCTATTTCTCTCATCTCTCGTATTGTAATAATTGTATAAAAGTTACTGTATTGTGAAGGGCGCTGGCTAGCCCAATCAGCTGTTAAACTATATTCAGTCCTCTTAAGTCATTGGCTACTGAACTGGGAGGCGGGGAAGAGCATCTGATCAATCCTTAGAGATGTTGACCCCTTACTGTATGTAACCCCCTCGAGAAAATCCCTGTGTAGCCTATATGTGTGTGTGTCTGTGAGAGAGAGAGAGAGAGAGAGAGAGAGAGAGAGAGAGTGAGAGAGATTGTATACACCTCTGTATTCTTCGTACCTTCAGACCTCATCAGCTTATCGATGTCTTCTATCTCTCCTGTCCCTGAGGATCTGGGCTGAGCTAGTTCAGTGTTTACCTCTGTCTACAAAAAAAGACTTGTGCCATGAAAACATGATAACATGAAAAGATCCGACTGCATAACAATCAAAAGCCAGACCAGTGTAGATTGTGTATAAAGGACTTTATTAACCACATCTTCCTGCTCAAACAGGAAGTGTTTCTCTGACTGACATTCAGTTGTTATATATTTATAGATAATGGATATGTCTGTGATGACAGATGTAGCTTTGTTTTACTGGCTTTTTCCTCCTGTGTTGAAACTGAAGGATTCTGGACGGAATGAGACAGACAGGCTGTGTTTGAAAAGACTGGATGTGGTCAAATACCCCTGAAACAGCTGTGTGTACGGGTGGAAGCTTAACGTCTTCATGAACGGTCAAGGAAATACCTATTTGACCGTCGGCTGCCCTCTCAGTAAGACACTGTGGAGTGATTTTCCGGTGTGGGGTTTGGTCTGTTTTTAGTTGGGTAGGGAGTTTGGTGCCAGATAGAATTGCTGATTATTTACAGACTATCCAGGTTCCTCTAATTTATAATGTGTGGTTGTTTATGCCATTGATGTTATGTGGGATTATCATTGAACTCGTTTATTTTTGCATTTTTCTTGTGAGCCAGGGGTGAAGTGTTGGGTTGGGGTTGTTCTGGGAGGGTATGGGGGTGTGTAAACAGTTTGATTCAATTTGATATGATTGATGTTATTATACGTTCAAAATGGCACCTTTCATTACGGTTAGAAAAAGCTAGGTGTGTTCTTGTCTCTCCGTTCTTCTGTTTGTTGATGACGAGTCCCCTGATGTTACCATGGGAGCATGCTAGTAGACGAGGATTCGAGGGCATTCACAACTGCTGCTTTCAGAGAACTGTGTACCTGCATGTGAGCTTTTGGGTTTGTGTGTGTGTGTGAGAGAGAGTGAATGAGAGAGAGAGAGTGAGAGAGTGAGAGAGAGAGAGAGAGAGAGAGCGAGAGAGCACACTCTGGAGCAGCTAGTCATCGGAAAAGGTTTGTTTACCACGCCATGATGTTTCTGGTACCATAGTTTGCAAAGTTGAAATCAATACTGTAATCAATAAATGTCTTTTAATAGAACCCAACAATTCTTTGGATTATTTCTTACTTAAATGAAAGGATTTCCAATTCGTAGCCCTGTTATTCATGTAAGTCTACAGTCCCCACTTCAACTGGGCGTTGTCTTTCTAAGGGAGAGCGGAATACCGTGGAATCCACCATTAAACTGGCCTTGTTAGTCCTCAAGAAGATTTCCGGTTTAGCAGATTTGCCTTCAGAATTCGAGCATGTGCCATCGTCTTATTTTGTTTATGGTAAAAATAAAAATAAACGGCCCTCCCAAACAAAACAAAAATTCTACTCTCTCTTTAAAACACTTTTTTTGCAAATATCTATAGCACCCAAAAAAATCCAAAAAAAAAGGTTTTGCTGGAATTGGAAAATGTTGTTTACTACAAACCTTCACAATTTTTCAGCCAAAAAAATCATATATATTTTAAATGAATGAGCCAGAATCTTCTCCTGCCACTTATATGGAAATGGAAAACGTATTTTCAGAGATTACTGTCGAGTTGAGTTGAGTTTATTTAGTAAAAATCAATGCATATACAGTTCAATCATATAAATAGACAAGGTATACACATAAAAAATCACATGGATAACAGAAGAAAGTGAAAACACCTATTTCCATTGTGGTCCATACATGTCCAGATAAACCTTGCACCAGCTGAAGAAAGTTTACTTCAAATTTGAAGTAGAAAAGTGGAGAAAGCGTCTCCTAACCTTTATTTTGAAATATGTTGAGGATACAACCGGAAACTACCCCAAAGCGTGACGTGCTGTTTATTTACGTAACGGAAAATTCTAGAGAATTCAAGGTAGAGCTCGAGTGAGCCGAATAGTTTTGTTCGATTATTTTGTTTCAGATATTCCACATTTCATATCCGAATTTTCATTTTCGACATATCGTAATCTAGACAAGGTGAGGAAAGTCGACTGGCATATTTTACAAAGGCATCGTAAATGTAAAATCGAATAAACTAACTAGCTCAAACGTTAGCTTAACGTTAGCAATTCATGGAACAAAGCCACGCGTCACGATCCGACCGTGTTAGCTGGTAAACGTTAGCTAAATAGATAGCTAGCTATAGTTACCCTAGTTAGTTAATAGCTTGGCTAACTTGAGAGCGAACTCGAGTTTATGCACTATTGTCAAGTTGTCTATTTAATATTAGGATCCAGCCAACGTTATCCAAACTTAATTTGTACAGGTTGGCGATTGCGGTATTTAGCTAGAGCTAGCTAGTGTGTTAGCATAGCTACAGTAATCCATTTGGCTAGCATCATTTGAAAATGTTAGCTAAGCTAGCGAGGTAATGTGAACAGCCTTTTTTTATGACACAGATGCGGCAGTCGAAGCGAATGCGTTCACCGGACTCTTTGCTCGATGCGTGGGAGGAGAGAATGCAGAGCCATAAGCGCCGAAGAAGAGACTCGCACAGCAGCGAGAGGGAGAACGAATCGAGAAGACATCGTCGTCAGTACACAACGAAAAGAGGGTAAATATAGCACTGGTCCCATGGCCGCATTATACCCCACCCACTCTGGACAGGCCACTTCCTTGTCCTTTCCGAATGCAGCAAAGCCCGCGGACAACAGTTGATGTACAGCTACTGCTGCAGGAAGAAGTCTGGTAGACACCGATACATCCGTGTATTTTAGACCCTGCTCAAACCTTTATTGTTGACGTAAACAGTAGTAAAATAGTTGTCTGTGAGAAACACAACCACCTAGCTTCTACATGGACATACAGATGTTTACCCCTGGCCCCAAAGTGACGTTTGAGGATGTCAGGGGGTGTTAAAGTACCAAGCATCACGTAGCCTTGAACGCTGTCACTATCAGTCCCTGAAGGATACAGCAGGTTCATGCACTATAGAGATGAATCTGCAGCCCAGTGACGGAGGAAGAGGGCTTGGCCGCATGCTTCCAGCCAGGGCTCGTCTATTTATACAGCCACCGAGAAGCAGGTCTTTTTCTGGAGGAGATCTGACACCAGGTGCGGGTGAGGGAGGTGGGGTGACGACCCTTTCCCTTCCTCCAGCCTCAGCGACTGCTGAAAGGCCCGCAAACATCCCTCAAACACACTTCAAAAAAACTGTCAACACAAACAGGCTTGTGTGTGTTTTTGGGGTCCTGTGTGCGTGCAGGCATGTCTGTGCCTGCGCTGGACGATGCGAGTGTGTACGTAGGTCGTGTGTGTGTGTCCACACCCTGGATACGAGTGTTTAAATGTGAGGAACTTGGGCGTAGTTACATTTACATTACATTTACATTTATTCATTTAGCAGACGCTTTTATCCAAAGCGACTTCCAAGAGAGAGCTTTACAAAAGTGCATAGGTCTGATCATAACAACGAGATATCCCCAACATTGCAGGTAGTCAAACATGAATCATACATTGTGAAAAAAAAACCAAAAATAAGTGCCAAAGGGAAAAAATCGTCGCGTAGTCGCGTAGTGTAACGGAAGGTACAGGCGACGTCGAGCAAAGCAGCTCATATCTTCAAGGGAAATTAAAGTTTGCCTTGGACATCCCACCACATGTATGTATGCTGTTATTTACAGCAGCATAACTACTTTACAGCCGTTTAAAGACAAGAGTCTCTGCTTTCTGGTCCAGGCCACTGGCCTCTTCTTGAACTTGTCAATAAAGCATGTGAATCTCCTGAGTCCTGCCAGCCAACAGATCATAAATCATTTTGGTTGTTGCTAATTAAAAATGTTACATAAAACCCCACCAGGATAGGATGTCACATAGAGGCTGGCTGTTAGCACCTAGCTGGTAGTCCAGAGCAGCGGCAGGTCCCTAGAGGGATGGTTAGATGGTTAGGAAGCTCAGACTGGGTTTATGAGCTTTCTGTGTGTGTGTGTGCGCTCTGCCTCTGGCTGTGTGCTTTCCCTAGAGCCTTGCAGCTCATCGTGTGAGCCTGTGTGTTGTAAGCTCTGTCTCTCCTGGCTGCAGGCACTACCTGGAGACCCACAGCCTGAACCAGAACCTGGACCCGCAGCAGGAGCGCCGTGTCCGACAGCGGAGCCTGGAGATGGGCTACGAGGACAGCCGGGGAAGCACCTGCCTGAGCCGGGAGAGAGAACAGGAATGGCACCACTACAGCAAGTCTTCCTGCCGCAGTGGCATGACCGGACGTAGTCGGAGGAGTAGCCGCGGGCAACGGGAGATGGGGCGTGGCAACCGCCCTAGCCCCTCCCACCAGAACTCTCAGTCGGTACGGGTCTCCTCCCCCTTCTCCTCCTGTTCTCTCTCTCTCTCCTTTCCCTCCCTCACCCCAGGGCCCTAGGTCCAGTACCGGGATGGGTTTGGGATGGGGTTAGAACGGGCTAGGGGATGGGGTTTAAAGCATGTTAACCAGTTCTGGACAGGTAGATGTTAGGATGGCATCCGTTCTAGATGCCCTGTAGCTAACCTGAGACCTGGACGATAACAATGCAATTGAGGATCTTTTTGTAGACTTTCGAAATGATATAGAAAAAAATATAATATATATGTGAAGAAACGGGGGAGTTTAAAAAAAGAAATGCATATCATGAGAAGCCAAAACTCTTTGTCAGCTTTTTATTTTTGTTGGTGTAACTCCACTGAGCAAGTCTCTCACCTCAATCTGTATCTGCCATGTCTCTCTTCTGTAACACACGATGTGCTGCCGGCCCTATGCCTGTGTCTGGGCCTGAATTTGCACATGCTGCTCCGCTGTGGGCCTGGTCCCGGCTGGCTGGCTGACCCCACAATCTCCCCCCAACTCCACCCCCCCTACGCTGGTTGAATGAATGGCGTTGTGGTGATCTGTCGCTGGGTTAATGATGATGGTGATGATGGTGGGACCTGCAGACGCGGAGACGACAACGCAGGAACAGGAAGCGAATCCGAAGTGTTGAGGATGATGACGAGGGTCACCTGATCTATCACTGGGGAGACATGCTGAGAGACAGATGTAGAGACTATATATACCTTTTTATTTTCTGTTACCTCTCTCTCTCTCCTTCTCTCTCCTCTCTCTCTCTCTTTCTTTCTCTCTCTCTCTGTCTCTGCTTCTCACCTGTTTCTTCTGTCTGTGATCTGTTGTGGGTTGTACTGTGTAGTGCTGTAACAGGTGGATGCTAGAGGGATCTGTGTGTCCTAGGAGGGCAGGGTTAGTCGGGGAGTTGGCTCAGTATGGTCTAGTCTAGCTGTGCTAACAGGTACACAGCAGACTTGGCTGTGCTGAACTCTGCTCTCAGGTGGTGGGGGTGGGTTGGGGGGGGGCAAGGGTAGAAGAGAGAATAGGGGGGAATGTCAGTTTACGGTTGAGAGGTAGGTTAGGGGTGAGGCCAGGGGGAGAGCTAGATTAGGGGTGAGGGTTAGGTTAGGGGTGAGGCCAGGGTGAGAGTTAGGTAATGGGTGAGGCCAGGGTGAAAGCTAGGTTATGGGTGAAGGCTAGGTTATGGGTGAGGCCAGGGTGAAAGCTAGGTTATGGGTGAGGCCAGGGTGAAGGCTAGGTTATGGGTGAAAGCTAGGTTAGGGCTGAGGCCAGGGTGAAGACTAGGTTATGGGTGAGGCCAGGGGGATGTGCTGTGTATGCCAGCCACCAGTCGTTTGGTTCTGACCGTGTGTCTCTGACCCTCCAGATGAGATAGTCTCCAATCTGGGAGAAGGAGCATTTGGCAAGGTGGTGGAATGCGTCGATCACTCCAAGTAAGTCACTTCCTGGTTTCACCTGAAGGTGGCGCCCTGGCCGGCGTCTCTATTACCACGGCTCTTCTATCTAACATGCCTGTGTGTGTCTGTGTGCGTGCGCAGGGGTGGTGCTCGCGTGGCTGTCAAGATCATTAAGAACATTGATCGGTACCGCGAGGCGGCCATGTCTGAGGTTGAGGTTTTGGAGCAGATGAACTCTCTGGACTGTGACCGGCGATAGTAAGTACCTCCCTCACGGGCCCCCGCAGTCACAGCTGTGTGACGTCACGTGACAGCGTGGTACCTCCCTCACGGGCCCCCGCAGTCACAGCTGTGTCCCGTGACAGCGTGAGCTCAACATGCCGTGTTCCCGCAGCGCGTGCGTGAGGATGCTGGACTGGTTCGACCACCACGGTCACGTGTGCATCGTGCTGGAGCTGCTGGGACTGAGCACCTACGACTTCCTGAAGGAGAACGGCTTCCAGCCCTTCCCCATCGAGCACATCAGACACATGGCCTATCAGACCATCAGGGCTGTCCGCTGTGAGTACACACACGCACACGCTCGCTCACATACACGCTCTCATACACACACTCATACACACACTCATACACACACTCACACTCATACACACACTCACACGCTCAAATACACACCCTCATACACACGCTCACACACACGCTAATACACACCCACTCACACACACACACTCATACACACGCTCTCATACACACACTCATACACACACTCACACGCTCGCTCACATACACACACTCATACACACGCTCTCATACACACACTCATACACACACTCTCATACACACACTCACACTCATACACACACTCACACGCTCAAATACACACACACACGCACCCTCACATACACACACTCATTCACACGCTCACACTCATACACACACTCACACACACACATGTAGTGTCAAACAGGAGTGGTGGTGTGACCGTCTGCTATACTGTGTTCCAGTCCTTCACAAGAGCAAGCTGACCCACACAGACCTGAAGCCAGAGAACATCCTGTTCATCAACTCAGACTACCACCTGGAGTACAACCCAGTTATGGTGAGATGTGGTTGTTATGGTAACCCTGCTGTAACCCTCACCCCAACACCAGACGCTAACACTCACCTGGAGTCCTACACACACTCAACCTCTAACATTTGTCTGTGTGTGTGTTCCCTCCTTTCAGAGACGGGACGAACGGACGTTGAAGAACCCAGATGTGAAGGTGGTGGACTTTGGCAACGCCACCTACGAGTATGAACACCACACCTCTGTGATCTCCACACGGCACTACCGTGCCCCCGAAGTCATACTGGGTACGCCTCTCTCTCTCTCTCTCACACACACACAAACACACACACACACACACTACCAGGCTCTGCCACTACCTGATATGTACCTGAGTATATCTGTCTCATATCGTGCTTGTGTGTGTGTGTGCAGACCTGGGCTGGGACCATGCGTGTGACGTGTGGAGTCTGGGCTGCATCCTGCTAGAGTATTATCTGGGATCCACTCTGTTCCAGGTAGGACCTCCACCTCAATACACACACACATCTTTACACACAACTACTGTCTCCTGGCATCAGGCCTTATGTTGTCCATCCTCCCCCCCTCCCTCCTCCAGACCCATGACAGTAAGGAGCACCTGGCCATGATGGAGAGAGTTCTGGGGCCCATCCCCACACACCTGCTGCAGAAGACCAGGTAAGCTCAGCCAGACCAGCACAACCCAGCTGTGACCCTGACCATCCTGTCTGACAGAGTCTGACTAGCTGTCTATCTCCCTGTGTGTGTCTGTCTGTCTGCCTGTGTGTATGTCTGCTGTGTGTGTGGTTTGTGTGTGTCTGCCTGCTGCCTGCCTGTGTGTGTGTGTGTGTGTCTATCTCCCTGTGTGTGTATGTGTGTGTGTGTGTGTATGTGTCTGCCTGCCTGTGTGTGTGTGTGTGTGTGTGTGTGTGTGTGTGTGTGTGTGTGTGTCTGCCTGCCTGTGTGTGTCTCAGGAAGAGGAGGTACGTGCACCGCTACAAGCTGGACTGGGATCCCCGCGGCTCCTCTGGCCGCTACGTGAGGAGACACTGCAGACCCCTGAAGGTGACACCTCTCATCCTGTCTGTCTGAGTCTAGACGAGCCCTCTCTCTGTTAACATCAACCTGAACCAGCTGTCTCTCTCCCCCTCTCTCTCTCTCTCTCCCCCCCACCCCACCCAGGAGTACATGGTGTCCCAGAGTTCAGAGCACGAGCAGCTGTTTGACCTGATCAGGAAGATGATGGATTTTGACCCGTCCAGGAGGATCAGTATGAACCAGGCCCTCCGGCAGCCCTTCTTCTCCTGCCTCCGCAAAGCCTCCAGCTCCTCAGCCAAGAAGTGACCCCGCTGACCTCTGACCCCTCCACGGGGCAGTCTGCTGCCGTGACAACCCATCACTGTGATCGCGCCCAGTGCCCGCCACACTTCCTGTTTCTCCAGGAGAGTTTCCCAGACTGCATCAGTCCTGCTAACCCTACGCACCCCCCATCCCTGACGTTGATCTGAAACAGGTGGAGATGATGATGATGATGATGATGATGAACACTGCCAGTGTGTCAGCTGACACTGATGCAACCAGTTTCTGTTGTGGGCTTTTGTCTTAAAATATATATTCAGGAAGAAACCAGTGTCAGAGCTGCTGTCACTGGCTGCATACATGAATGTAGACTTTGTGTATCAGGGTTAGGATTCCCTCTAGCTCCAGTCCCCCACACTCCTCCCCTCTCCCTCCCTCCCCCCTCGGAGGCGGAGGTAATTTATTATGCCGTAGCAGAGGAAACTAGAGAAATCTATTGTACAGATGATGTAATTACCTAGATGCGGTCTTTGCGATCGCGTCCATTTATCCGTCTTTTGAATTTTGGATTGTTACCGTTTATTTCTGAATAAAGCTTCTGAATTGTAGAAGTTGCCTTTTCTTTCTAGGAGTCGACGTTTAAGTTGAAGCGGGGTCGTAATCATAATATAAATTTGGTGATGTATACGCATCCCCCCCAATATTCAAATCTGGTCAAAATGTCTCCCCAATATATAAAAATAAAATTGTGCTACCAATAGGCAACCACGCACGCTGTCCGAAATTATCATAAAAAGTCTAATCCTATTCATAACTAAACGAAAAAAGTTTTCAGGGGGGGGACCCTCAGATTTCCCAGCGGATTTCGTCCCCCCCAATGTTGACTGCATGGCTACGGCCTTGAGTTGAAGCGTGAACGCGTCGTCTCGCGTGCTGTGTGAGATTGTCCGCCGTGAAGGGTGCTGTTACGCTGCAGTCCAGCAGATGGGGACAGCGAGCCGTTAGCCCTCCGCGATCCTGTCCGCGTGCACTCCCGGTTGCGGTCCTCACATCGCTTCTCGTGCAGAGCACTCAACCTTCAGAATCCCAGAAGGACTCGCATGTCCTGTTCCTGGAAAGGTACCGTTCTGGAACGTTCCTCTCCAACTCCAATTTAGCACACCTGATTCTAATTAACTGCTCGGTAAACAAGCGAGTTAGTTTCAACTGTGGTCTCGGCAAATACAGGAGGGCATCTCTCCAGGAGCAGAGTTTGAGAGTTTAGCTCTCTATATGAGCAGTATCGCTTTACTGGTAGTTTCGGGTGGCAAACATTTTACATTTCTAACGAGCTCCACGAACAAACCGATCTCACCACGCAACAGGCAGCCAAAGTCCGCGGGGACTTCCGTGAAACACTGTTTAGCTTCTACAAATAAGTACATTTGAATATAATGTGTGTGCACTGTTGTCTTAATTGGTGAAAGTAGGCCTACGATGAGGCCATTTTTCTGACAGCGGTGTTTCTATAGTTTATGTTGGAACAGAATATTGGGTCCAAACACACCTTCTTAGACTAAGGAAGTCATGTTATTTCACCCTCTTAAAATAATCATGATTAATTCTGAATGACATTTATAGGCCTACATGCAGATGACGTGCATAATTAGAACAGATCGATATCATTTTTCCTCATTACGGCTTCCGTGACCAAAGTTTGGGACATAATGGATCTGAACATCTGTCTTGGCAGCACCTTCGCCAGACCGCTCCTGGAGATAAACAACTAATTCAGGTATCTGATTTTGCTCCGTCGCTTCCCTCAGTGAAAGTTATCAGTCTATGAACGCCTTCCCCACGTGGTCGACAGGGCGGGCGTATCCCTCAACAAGGCCAGTCGAACATGAGAGAGAGAGAGAGAGAATTGAGAAACTTGACCAGCTTCAGGTTCCTCATCCACACACTCACTGTAACAGAGTAGAGTTCCCCGCGCATGAGGCAGTCCGCTAGCTCAGTTTCTGGCACGCTGCGCGTCTCCTCTCACCCTCTTGTTCCAGTGCTAATTTAAGACCGCGCTTTGAACCTCGCATGCCGCACTGGAGTTTGGAATGACTGCGTAGCTGCGCGCTGAAGATTCTACTCAGAGTTCAGTTAGTTTGTTCCGTTGTTGGTTCCCATTGCAGCCAAACATTGCATCTGTTGGTTTTTATTTGATTACTTTCAATATCAGTTCCACTTATTTCTTACCTGGATCTAAAGCATGGATTCAACGGTGGACTCGAGCGGGCTGAGCAAGGCAGAAAGTCGTTGCGCGCCCCGGTCCCGGTTCCCGCGGTGCCCGGTTGGCTTTACCTCCGCGGTGTGTCTCGTGCTGTCCCTGAGTTCCGTGTCGATGTGCCTGATGATGAGCCTCAAGACTCACCAGCTGGAGAACCGTCTGAGTGCACTGGAAACGGAGAAAACCTCCGTCTTTCATCCACCGGAGAGCGCTTTTTTGCGCGAGGATGGGACAGTCATACCGGCGCTGAGGGAGTCCGTTGAGATGCTCCTTCAGGAGGTAAGGCTGCTATTTAAGCTTAACTTGTTAGTTTGATTACGTGTAGGTGTAATTGTATTATCCTTTATTATTTGATCTAATATATAGGCCTATATAGCCAAATTGATAACATCCTACTGCACGCGTAATGTGCGCGTGAGGACCGAATGGGACATCCATGCAGACTTTGTTATTGTTGACGTCTTTAAAATATAGGTGGCACACAGGTGTTATCGGTGACTTTAAATTACGTCTATAGACCTATACACAATATAGCCATGTGGCGTCATGTAATCGACGGGAAACACATGGCAAATATGGACATTAAGCTAAATTAAACACTGATCATGACCTGTAATTAGCATACAGTCTCTTCTGACCGCTTGCTGTGTGTAGAGATAAAGAGACGAGATATCAGGTCTGCTTAGATGGTGTGAGCGGGTTGAGTCTAATCTCCGGTTTTCTAACTCCAGACCTCGAGACTTAACGGACTGCTTTAAAGTCGCTCGGCTCACTCGGGTCAGTCCTATTAGATTCATTATATGGCCCATTTAAACGTCAGGAACGCTCTACGGGAGAACGAGCTGTGAGATCTTTATGACATTCCCCAACTCTAACCAGCTTAGCCCAACTGACACTTCTGTTTGCTTTGGACTTGTCTTATTGTGTGGAGAACGCATTACAGGAAATGTTAGATGGCAGGTTGTGGGTTGAATTTCTCATAACCTCTATATTCTTCTTCTTGTCTTAATCCTCCTCTGACATTCCATCTCTCTCTCTCTCTCTCTCTCTCTCTCTCTCTCCTCTCCTCTCTCTCTCTCTCTCTCCATCCATCTCTCTCTCTCTCTCTCTCTCTCTCTCTCTCTCTCTCCTCTCATCTCTCCTCTCCTGCTCTCTCTCTCTCTTCCCATCTCTCTCTCTCTCTCTCCAGAGACTGAGTGAGATCGTTCCAAAACTGCGCTCAGCGAGGGATGTGGCCCAAGAGTGCTCCTGCCCACCAGGTTAGCCTGCACACACACACACACACGCACACACACACACACACCACACACACACACACACACACACACACACACACACCACACACACACACCCACACACACACACACACACACACACACACACACACACACACACACACACACAGTGGACAGTGAGGGTGGTTGACAGTGGTTCTCCTGCAGTGTGTGTGTTTTGGATGGGTGCCCCTGCTCAGGGGATCAGGGGCTGTAATCCAGGCAGCTCAGACTGGGACGGGGCTTCACACCGAGACACCGAGAAATACTCTTCAGATCATTATGGGATGTCCGGACTGAACCCTGTTGCTTAGTAGCAGTGCAGCCTGGAAACATTAATAGACACTCCGGAGATGAGCCAAGTCTGGCCACGCTGGCTCTGAGGTGTGCATTACAAACACACACAAACACACACACACACACGCAAACACACACACACACACGCCACCTTTACTGTGCATAGTAACGACCTCTGCTGTGTCCCCCATGCCTGCTGTGTCCCCCATGCCGGCTGTGTGCAGGGCTGCTTCCAGGGGTAGGTGAGCGGCTCATGTTTGATAAAGTG